>CM042537.1:12956708-13076708 GCA_023630585.1 Cranoglanis bouderius
GCCCATCAACCTTTGCTCTCATTTTTGGAAGACTACTCACTCGAGTGCACAGAGACAACTTAGTAAACTGTTTCTGTCAGAGGTGAGCTCTTGTAATGTAATGGGAAAACAGTGGGAACAGAATGTGTGCATCTATGTGTGCTATTTATTCATCCTTCTCTTCTGCTCCCTAAAAGAGATATTAGCAGAGAGATACGCTATATGGGCAAAAGTAGGTGGACACCTGACCGTCATACCCATATGTCTTATTGAACATCCCATTCCAAAGTTGTTCCCCTTTGCTGCTATAACAGCCTCTAGTCTTTTGGGAAAGCTTTCCACAAGGTTTTGAAACAGAGTAAAAGCAGTAGGAATTTCCTATTCAGCCACAAGAGCATTAGTGAGGTCAGGCAAAAAGGCCTGGTGGTGTTCCTATTCATCCTGAAGGTGTTCAGTAGGGTTGAGGTCAGGGCTTTGAGCAGACCACTCAAGTTCTTCCACACCAACCTTGGCAAACCATGTCTTCACAGAGCTTTGTGCACAGGGGCATTGTCATACTGAAACATGTTTGGGCCCCTTAGGTCTAGAGAAGGGAAATCTTAATGCTACAGCATACAGAGACATCCTAGACAATTGTCTGCTTCCAACTTTGTGGCAACAGTTTGGGGAAGAACCAAATATGGTGAGGTGGTCAGGTGTCCACATACTTTTGGCCATGTAGTGTATTTGCTCATCATTTGTATCATTTTCATGTCATATTTGTAATTCAAGGTAACCTGTTATTGTGGTATAACTTTCAAAATGTTTCACCACTCATCAGAGTACCATTATCAGTCCTATGAAACAGTGGGAGATTTAAGATGTAATTCTGCGTGTGTGTGTGTGTGTGTGTGTGTGTGTGTGTGTGTGTGTGTGTGTGTGTGTGTGTGTGTGTGTGTGCACGCGTATGTGTGTGTGTGATTCCTAGCAACCATGTCATGAAACCCTTCAGGTTCACAACACTGAAATTCAGCAATTTTGAATCTCTCCAACAAATAAAAGCACAACTCTTCAGGTGCCCAGGAGTCTGCTTGTACAGCTTATTCTGAATATCACTGTAGAATTGAATTAGGTGCAGTTTAGTCTATGTTTACATATTGAAATTTGCCAGTAACATTCGCGCATGTATGACATATAGATGAATGAACAAATGTTGTTCTGATACTTCAGTAGAGTTTGACTATTCCAGAACTTTAAAATGGTACACTATTAGCATGTCCCTGCAGGAAAAAGATAACTGGGCAAGTTTATTGTTCCCCTGTCTTCCTCAGCTGAACCTCTTTTCCAATGTGTAAAAGCATTTATCAAAGAATATGAATGTTTCTCTTACAGAATCCATCTCATTGCCTAGTGTGTAAACCAATGTATCGCATGAAATTGTTCCTAAATTCCATTTTAACTCCAAAGAGAAATAATCCGTGTTGTAGTTATTTCGATGCTCTCTTCTTAAATAATTTAATGTGAATGCTGCATAGCCTCACTGATGCATGTTCAACGTTACAGGCTTAGACTGTTTCAAAAGCGTTCTCAGGTCATGTGCAATTTGCTTTTTGCTTAAGTAATTATAAAACCCAGCTTATTATAGTGCCATAAAATAACTTATTGTGTCCCACTGTGGTTTTTCTACACAAGTCATGCTTGTGCAAACAGATGCTTGGTTAAACCAAAAACATCTGTATGCCTTAAACTTTTTGGATCCTTGTCAAATTTCCTGATAGCTTTGGGAGACGCATGGGCTGTTTAGATTTTCTAATGGTTTTGCATACGGTGTGAATTTTCCTATCATCTGCTGAAATTTATTGCATTATGTCTATGTCCAGAGCAATGTGCAATCTCTAACTGCTTCTCTGGGACTTGTTGTAGTACATTACAGTTTGCAAAGAAGAATGAAATGTAGAATGATGTCATTATTGTATTCTCGTATAAAAAGATACAGAATCATTTGTTTTATTTTGCCATTGACAAGCAGTCTCTATTCATTGTGCTGTCATGTTTATCTGTTTCTTTCTTTTTTTTTTAACCATAATTAGACTTTTTTGTTGTCTTTTCACCTCATTAATGAGAGCCTTTCCTCTGAAGTGCACAACACTAGTATTTTTTTATTTTTATCCCCGCTATGCACAGCCCTCCTGTGGGGCAAGACTCAATGAAATATTAACATTGTACATTTATAGCTTTTTTTATTTATTTAAGCATTTGTATCTCACCAAATATTATCAAAGCCATGTTCTATGTGGAAATACAGTCCCAATGCCTTATATCACTCTGTGTTTTGACATAATTTGACCCTGTGGTTCTAATGAGCCTTTTGCAGGTAATATGTACTATACTTACACAGTGATTTTGGCCGATGCTGTTGATGTACTCGTAGTAGCGGCATAAGTGGTAGTTGAACTGGTGTTGTGCTTTTATAATATTCTGAAGTGCACAATAGAGTTATTTGATGAGATAAATGCTATTTGTTTTAATGTTCCTTTTATGAAGGGTCATATTCGACCAATTTTTAGAAAATTAAAGTTGGTAACACCAAGAACACAGTGATGATTTGTGTTATGAAATGCTACTGTATTTAAAGCACAAAATGTATATGTTGTATTAATAAACAAATTCACGAAATGAACTTTTACTGGTCCTTGTGTGTGCTATTGTATCGTGTCACCAAGTACAGTATTTAGTATATTTCAGAGTATAAAGATGAGTTTGTTCTACAGTGCTATAGAGAATTTCCAATAAACCAAATATCTGTTCATATAGCAATAAAACCAGATAATTACTCGACTGTATTAGTCGCATTCCCCAAGATTATCTTTTGTAGTATATGGGCCACCTGTGTGTGTGTGTGTGTGTGTGTGTGTGTGTGTGTGTGTGTGTGTGTGTGTGTGTGTGTGTGTGTGGTTGTGTCAGGTACATTCCCAATCAACGTGATAACCCCCTCCATTTAGTAAGTTAGGATATGTGCCTTTGGGCTATCCAAACTTAATATGTATTCCCTAACGGGGGCTTTGAAGCTGCTATGTGGGCTTGCATTAGAGATACCTTTCAATCACCACGCCATCTCTGTCTGTGTCCAATTAATAACCTCATTTTAACAATTAACACTGCAAGTTCTTTAAAAACCTCAAGAGATTTTAGAAGGTCTGTAGGGATTACCAAGTATTTAACCCATCACTAGTTCGACAACCTTTTAAACAGATCAAATCAGGGTTGAAAGTTCAACTTTATCCTCTTAGGTCATAAGACACCTGCCCTTTTCCAGGTGTTGTCCTATTAGACATCTTGTGGATTGGATCTGCAGAAGGCACATACAGTATGGCAGGAAATGATGGAGCATGGTACCCTATCTCTGTGCCCCTACCCCCTGTGGAGGTGAGGAAATTAAAGAGGCACACAGCAGGAGGAGGGAATGGATGGGCCTTGACTGGGGGGGAGGGGGTGGAGTTAATTACTGCGTAATGAGGAGCAATTTATTGTGTTCTTGTTAGGCACATAAAAATGCCGGATGCGCTATACAAAGGCTATGTGTTAATGTGTCCCTCTTAATGCTTGGTAGTAAAGGTCTTGAGAGTCTGAGGCATCTAGTGTGGAAAGTGACTGAGACATCCCCTTAAGGGTCCCGGAGCCATCGGATTAGCCTGGCTGCTTTTAGTGTCTGTCCCTGGGTCAGGAGGAATAATGAAAGCGTTGCATTAGTAGAGTATCGATCCCACACTCTATGGCCTCTGCTAATGAGGCTGCTATAACTCCTCATAGCCACCTCTCCACCCCGGTAAATCTCCACCTATTTAGCTCTATCTCTGCTGTTGGTCTTCAAAGCAGCTGCTGTTTTTTGAAAGTCTGTCCAATATTGCAGTGATAATCAGTAAAACCTAGTAAAATAAAATAAAAAAAGAGTGAACAAGCCATTAATAGGATAATTTTACTTCCATTTACACTGTATTTTCACGTAACATGTTTTGTCACCTTCACATTGCATGTGAAAAATGGACCAAGATGGTATACAATTGTAGCGTGGAGGGAAAAAAGAAAAGGCTATATGCTTTATCAATTCTAACCAACTGAAAAGATAACACAGCTCTATTTCTTTATAGCTCCTGCTTTAGGAAAGGTGCAAGTCTTTTATGTGTGATAAATGAAACATGTTTGAGGAACAAAGGCCATGCCGTCTAAAAACAGGCCATCTGCCATGATTTTTATTGAGGATCTGTCATGACATTCCTCAGAAGCACCTACATCTATATAGTTCAGTATCTTTATCACACTGAAACCTCAGGGATCCACAGTCATGTGAAAAAAATAGGTACACCCCATGGAAATTGTTGGCTTTTTTGACATATTTGGACAAGCAAACATTTGATCCTCTTTGAAACAGTACCTATTAATAAAGGTGATATGAAATGGACAGTACATGCAAGAAAACCCTCAAACATCTTGCAAATGAAAGAATATTGCATGGAGGAGTGGTCAAAAATTCCATCAAGCAGTCAGAGACTGGTGGACAATTGTGCAAAACGCCTACAAGAAGTTATTTCTGCCAAAGGGGGCAATACTAGCTTCTGAGGCCAAGGATGTACTTACTTTTTCCACAGAAGAATATCATATCTGTTGATATTTCTGTTGAGTAAATGATTGAAAAGCTATTTTTCCTTGTGGTTTTGTTCAAGTATATCAACTTTATTAATAGGCACTGTTTCAAAGGTGATCAAATGTTTGCTTGTCCAAATATGTCAAAAAAGCCAACAATTTCCATGGGGTGTACTTATTTTTTAACATGACCCTATCTGAGCTCCTTCATCCCTACATTCAAGCATGGACTTTCAGGTCCTCTGATTCAGGCCTACTCATTGTACCACATTTCCACTTCTCCACCATGGGTTTTAGATCATTTGCAGTCATGGCTCCAAAACTTTGGAATTCACTTCCCCAGAACCTCTGAAATGTTACCTCTATCTCGACTTTCAAATCACAACTTAAAACACATTTATTTCTTTTCCTAACAGAATTATTATTATTATTATTATTATTATTATTATTATTATTATTATTATTATTCCTCTTCCTCTTATTATTATTCTTATTGTAAAGTTACCAAATAGGCCAAGCTTCTCAGTGCTTTTCCTCATTTATAAAAGTAAATTATGTTTAGGAAAGCAATTTAATTTTAATCAAAGCTAGGTGTTTTATGCAAAAACTACTTCAAAACAACATTTTGATTCAGAAAATGAATTTTAAACGGGTATTAACTTTACTATTTACATTTGTCCTAGAAAAAAAATCAACTATAAGTTTTTATTAACATGTCTTTAAATGAAAATATATATTCAGTCTAGTGTGTCCAAACCTTGACTGGCAGTATGTGTCTAAGGTTTGTCTCACAAAGTTTTAGAGGTTTTAGTAAAGGACACAGATGAGGTATATACAAGGTTGGGTAGTATCATACAGCCTGATGGCTTTCTGTATAACATTGGAGATGTGACCATGTTACTTCTGGGGTTTTAATAAAAGTAGGACTGTTCGTACGCAATCTCCTTTAAGAGCAAGCTATTGTATCTGCAAATTTATATATGCACACATGGCCAGGGTGTTATCACAAGTATTATTTATTCTGTATAGCATTTCTGAAGTGTGGTTGTAATAAGAAAAGGAGGCTTAATCCTAGAGGTTCTGCATAATCAGTTAGCCTACTTCTGCTGATAAGTGATGCCACATTGGGGCTCTATACATTGGATATATCCACTAAGCACATTGTCTGCTAAACCTATTTTATAAATCTGCCTTGTTGTGTGGTTACTTTGTATATTCCCTAGACCCTTAGCGGTTTCTGTTTTGAAGAAAAAAAACAAAACACTTTGTGCCATGTGAGACAACTTTTTTAATTCATCAAAATGGCACAAAATATGCTTCCCGTTCCCAACAGAATACTTCCCCAAGGAGCAAACGTGTCTGAGATAAAAACAAGTATACCAACAGACTGTTAGGCAATCAGACTACCTCATTAATCAACATGAGTTATGTAATATCTGAACTATTTCTACAGCAATTTAATACATGTGTGATGGATCAACTTTACATAGTGTTCAAAACATGCAGGAAGCTTTGTAATAGAAATCAGACTTCCTCAGTAATATTAAAATTTCACTTAAAAGTAAAATAAAGGATTTATGACAGGATTTATAACAGAAAGAATGGCAAACACAGCATTTGTAAAGAAACACATTTATACGTTGATTAATAATGGAATAAAAAATACTTAATGCAACTTATAAGAAATGTATAAACATATTTGGCTTTTTAAAACATTGAACACAACTTTATTGTGGCGTGAACAGTTGGTCAGCAGAAAAATAAGCATTAGGTCTGGTGTATATCACTAATCCGCATTTTCTAATAAAGTTATATATCTGTAATTCATGAAGTGTAATGCCAAACAGGTTCATAATCAAAGAAAATACAGACACCAGCCACACTGCGGAAGGGATGTGAATCAATAATGCACACCTAAGCACCCAGTTTACTGGCTCTATTTGAATATTATGCTGAAATCCCGCACAAGTTGACAAAATGTCATCCTTTTTATTATTTATGGTAAATGTGCCATTTCTACATACGGTGCCAGGGTGTGAAGTGCTGCCTGTCAGCAGGTGAGCCTGATCTGTGCAAACCGCATGAGATTTCTCTCATCAATAAGCCATGAGATTACAAACAGGCAATAAACAAAGCTTATGCTTCAGAAACACACTCATATCATCCAGGCAGACTATCATAAGAAAAAATAAAATGTATGTAAATGTATGTAATATCCATGTAAATGTTACATAAACACTGTTGGGTGTTACAGAAACCTTCTAGAGCCCAGTTCATTTGTGATAAAATGGAGTTAAAGCTGTTATTTCTGTCGCAGGAAATGGAATTGAAATAAATGGACTTGATGGAGATTTAATAATTGAATTGGAACAGAGACGGCCACTGAATCCTCCCACGGGCATACCAACCTGGGTTTATCAATAATTGCTCATTTAAACATGCATATTATTAGACCCTGCTGCTATTCCAAGTTTGAGTCAAGGTCCCTCAAATGTCAATTGCTTGTTCCTTGTTCCTGGCTGTTTGGATGCCCCTGTGTGCACGAGAGAGAGAGATATTTGTCCTGTATAAATAATAGGTATCAAGGTATTTGTTATACATAAATCTAAGAAATATTCACACAAATTTTTGGTCTAAGTGTCCAAATAGGTCCAAAAGGACACCCTTCCCAAACTGTTCCCACTAAGCAAGCTGCACTACAGTGCACTGTAGCTATCTAATAGGACAAGCCTCCACATTAATCAAAGCTGATGTGAAGTATGTGTGTGTGAGTGTGAAAGAGAGTGTGTGAGAGAGATAGAGAGAGAGAGAGAGAGAGAGAGAAAGAAAGAGAGAGCAAGTGCCATTTCTGCTGAAGACCCGTTTAGCACAACATGTCAGTGAGTAAGGCCGTTGCTTCTGTCAGTAATTGCAGCACAAGGAGTCATTAATAATGCATTTAAGATCACTTATACCTCAGTAAGCCAGAAGTTTATAGAGTAACACTTTTCTCCTCAAGTCCTGTTTTGGCACGTTGGGGCTACACGTTCGAGAGGGAAATGGCTTAAAATCAGCTTTGTGAGAAAAAACCACAACAGAAAAACAGCAGTTAATATGTCTGCCAAGTTTCTGTCAAGCAACACTAGGTTTGTGCACTGGTAAATGTCACACCGATGTTTGTTCACCTTTCTGAATGTTCAGTTTAGCTAGGGGGCTGTCATTTCAGTCATTTTCAAACACATTGTTTATATGTGCCATTGTTGTTTTAGCTTAAACAAGTGCAGAAACCGTCGTTTGGCCTTTTAAAAAAAATGAGAGAGAGAGAGAGAGAGAGAGAGAGAGCAGGAACTCATGTGAAGTGGAATAACTGGAGCTCTGGAAGTTTTTACATATATTAAGTGTGGTCTTCTTGGTATATTTATTCACCCCACATAGACAAAGAGCATATTACTTGTACACCATGGAGAATAGCATGCTTGATATAAGCACACTATGCACAAGTTCAGACCCTGCAAAGAAGAAAACTAGCTGCATACTGCCCCTTGGTGGATAAACAGTTCCACATCTTTATCCACCAGCTTCCATGCCGCAGGCTTTTAAAAATCCAACCAGCATTGTTAATTTAACACCTTTAATCATTCACTGATATGATTTTCCCTTTGATAATAATACCTTCTAATAATAATAAGGACAATAGTGTTTTTTGGGGTTTTTTTTACATCATTGACTTTTTCTTAGAAAATGATAATCAAAAAAAATGGTCCATTTTCCTACAACCATTAGATTTGATAGACAGCTGTCTGTGTGTTTCTTCATGAATTCTGAATCTGGCTATAAAAAAATAATAGACCTCTTCATCACTAGCCTCCTAATTTCCAAGTCTCATTATGTAAATATGTGACCTGAAATATCACACGTGCCCACCAGCCTATTGCATTACTAATGACGCTAATTGTCCCCTCCTTTAGAATAATGGCAGTGACCAGGGTCAAGCTCTCTGACAACATTATCCTTCCAATTATTGTTTTTTTGCTCCATATAAACAGAGCAGCAAGCACTAAGAGAGGATTTCAGAGAGCCATAGAGGGATAGCAACAAAGAAAAGCAATGAGCCGAGGTGTACAGAGGACACTGAGAGGACACAAGAGAGAGATTTCGAAAGAGATGGAAATAGAGGATGTCTTTTGTTATATGTGGCATAGGAGTATTGTCTTTAGGAGGTGTTTAGATGCC
Organism: Cranoglanis bouderius; assembly: GCA_023630585.1. Lineage (NCBI taxonomy): Eukaryota > Metazoa > Chordata > Actinopteri > Siluriformes > Cranoglanididae > Cranoglanis > Cranoglanis bouderius. Next base: position 12,965,520 of record CM042537.1, read on the forward strand.
TCTTTCACCTATAAAGGCCCAATGAGGAATTTCTAAAACTGCACCATAGCCACCCAATCGATTTTCAGAGTGAACAGACTGAATGATAAATGCACATGATATATAATTTCATGGCTGTAGCATAGTGCTGTTGTTCTAAAGCCTATTTATCTACTGCCACCTACTATCCAGTGTCGGTAAGTCCAGATTAGGATAGGACAGCATTTTATACATCCCCTGGTAATGGATACAAAGAGAATGTGTTACAATCTGTGGAGAATGCCAAGGTTTCTCTTTTTTTCTTTTCTGATCTTATGCAGTGAACGCCAGGGTTTCTCCTCAGACTTTGCCCATCCTCTATGACTAAGTTATGCCCTGTCATGTCTTCGGAAGACTTCAGATGCCAAATAGACCAGCGTTGCTTGCAGGTCTGTCACTTAAGCCAGCCGTCCGACTGGAATGCCTGACAGCCAGCACTGCACCAGAGGCTCCAGACTCTCCGAATGGATAAGAGCGGTGTCAACTGCTCCCTTGAAAGTGCGAGAGAGAAGGGAGTGAAGAAAAACAAGCACATGCATCTGACATCAGAGGCATCAAGTGACAGTACTGTCTCAGAGTCACTGGCATCAGTCACATAGATGCAAAAGTAAGACCAATTATCCTTCGAGTGCTTCAGGAATAGGGTATCAGGCATGTTTGAAGTGGGACGTTTGTCATTTAATCACTTGATACTATTGTTAAGACTCTACAAAGGAGGCATCACTGCCCCTCTAAGCAACTTGACTTCAGGTGCCCTAGTTATATTTCCAAACATTTTCCACACATTCTTAGCATCCAGACCCAGTACGTATTTCACTACAGAATTAAATCAATTGGATGTCATTGCATGCCTAGTTTCGGTGCTCTCCTTGGTTATTTAATTCTCTTTTAATATAAATCAAGGCTACAAGTCCTGTAATGCTGTCTATCCTTGCCTGCCACTTTGAAACCCACTGGAATGTTCAGTGGAGAATTTTCATTGATATGGCAATGATGTAATGGGGTTTGTGTATGTTGAGATATCCAGTCCAAGGAGCTGGAAATTTAAGCAGAAAGGTTGGGTTTTTCTAAACCCAGTACTGAATACATTAGATTTCTCTTCATAGAAATAAAAGAACGGTCCTACACTGTCAGTAAAAATAAATAAAAGAAAAAAATAAATAAATAATAAAGGCTGAATCTAGAAACCTTACAGTTTCTTTGCTTTTGTCAATTTGGGAAAATCCTTGAAGATTTCCCTATAAAATAGGGTTTCGAGTAGAATACCTTTTGGAAACTAAGAACACATAAATGTCCAAGAAGCCTTGAGAAAGCTCTTTTTTTTTTACCAAGAGTACAACAGTCATATTTCTTTGTCATAACTATAATTAAAAATGCTGAAAAAAATGTCTGAAAAGTCACCACTGCCATTAAACTGGACAAAATACATGCCTTTTCCTCTTCAGGCTGAATGGAGGTAAATGACTACTTCCCCACTGTATGTGACACCTTTGGTTAACATATTTCAACTTCAATTATATTTCTCTTCAGCACCACTTTATCTGCAAACCATTGCTGGCAATCAGAGGGCTTGCTGTTTTCCCTCGGCCAATTTTCTAGATAATGCGGCTTATCACCGCAGCGGCCAAAGTTGCCAATGAAATCAGGAGGCAGTCAACCTCGTTCGTGCTAATTGTGTCCCCCCTCCCCAACGTTTTTTATGCATATTTACCCACTGTCACTTCACAGGAATCAGAGGCCCACTGAGAGAGCCCACACAGGGGGAAGAGCACGATTGCTTCCTTGCAAAGTAAAATTAGCAAACAGGCTTGTGATAAATAAAAATGAGGGGAGAGAGAGAGAGAGAGAGAGAGAGAGAGAGAGAGAGAGAGAGAGAGAGAGAGAGAGAGAGAGCATGTAATGGATTTGCTGTGGGAATTACAAGGGCTTGGGGATGCACTGGCATGCACATATTTCCTTTCGCTCTTTTCTTCTCTTTCCTCAGAACAGCAAAGGCAACAAACAGATACAAACAACACTGCCATTGTTGTGCTGACACTTCTGCCAAGGAGACTAATTTGAATCCCTAATTGAATATAACAATTAAAGATACTGTTTGCTTGATTCATCCCTCTAGACGCCATCCAATTAAGCAGGATTGCAGTTTCGCACATAAATTAGTGCTTCATTCTCAATTGCATCCCTCTGTGGAAAATAATGCATTTTTTGGCCTTGTCAAAACAATTAAGGATTTACCATATATATCAAACAATCTTGTGTTATGTACAAGAAATGTTGGCACTGACTGATAAATTCCTGTGCATTCATTTATAGTGTAGAATCCTGCTCAGACATGTTGATACAAGTACAGTATATCAACTTTAGAGAATATTGAAATTATTATATTTTTATCTAACCACACCATCCATTGTATGGCAACATGATTGTTTTGGATAGTTTTCACATATGTCACTTTTGGTCAGTCCTTTGTATGAGCTTCGTCACAACAGCTGCAGATGTGTGCTGTATGCCAGCTGTTCTTGAGGATGAGCTCTTACTGGAAACAAAATTGGCTGTCCAGTTACTAAGACAAAACACCACTCTTAAAATAGGAAAAATCCCTAATGGTCGAATCATGTCCTGTATTCTCCCCTGAAAGTTTTCTCTGTTTGTGTTTTATTCAAAGTGAAACACATTAAATAATCGACTCAGGCCTTGAATGTGTGATTCATTTGAGGAGGCCAATTACTTCATTCCCCTCATAACTCAGTACATGGGCCCTGAACTCCGGTGCAACTTGAAAACACTTTCATTAGCTTTCGGGACCCTGCAGATGAGGCGATGTAAAATTAATTACTCTGGATGTTCGGTTATGCACCATCTTCGGGAACAAAGGCAACACACCATTTGTTTTGCCTTGACCGTCGCAGATGCTCTACGCCGCGTGTGATGCCGTCAAGAGGGCCCTCATTCTCCATCGCCCGATTAATCATAGTGTGGGAGGCTCCAAGTTACATACAACTTTAGTAGTTAACCTCATCACCCAGTGATCTCACTGCCAATTTGCCGGGATTGGGAGCGGGATGATAAATATGGCGCAGCTGTGCACTAGTCCTGTGGAGACGGAATAATGCTCTCTGGACCCCGTATGCTTTAAGCGAGAAACGTGTGCAGTCTGGCCAACGGGCAGTATCACACGGCCTGGAGAGGACATCAGACTTACAGACGGTGTAAAATTTCAAAACCCTTCTTATCGACGCTCAGGAAAAGCCAGCATGTGCTAATCCTCACTGATAGAAGCCACTAGTCTTCGTAATGGTATTGTTTAATGCCTGAAATAAATCCACACTGTTGTTGTTCTTAGAGAGCAGGAGGCCTAGCCGTGTGTGAACAGAGGAAATTAATGTGTCTGTGTGTGTGAGCGAGTGAGACACATCTTAAGCCCTTTTTAACATCCATCCAGCAATTTACTCCTCTTTGTGAGTGTAGGAAAACAAGCTCCATATCAAGTCTCCTTCTGTGATCTGTGAGGCACAGCTTTGTAGATTATGATGATTTTTACTGCTGCATATTCCTGCTAAACAAGGGCCACTTTGAACTTGCTAGTGAGACTGAACGCCTGATTGTCAGGTGACTTTGATACATGTTGTAATCTTCACTTGCACTCTTAGACCAAATGATATATTTGGCCCATGAGCCCAACTACACAGGTGTCACCTGTTTCATTTTCAGTGAAAGAGGCGTGTAAACCTGCAACCAGGTCACATCCTTTCATTCTCAAGAGACTTAACAGGAGGAGAGAAAACAAAAAGGGGAAGAAAAAAAACAAAAGTGTTCGGTTTGCCAGATGGACAGAACTGCTGTCCCTGTACATTTTAATTGAACTTTCATAGCTGCATTTTCTTCCCTGACTTGGCTACAACAGGCCCCATCTGATTACACATTATGACAATATTATAACAGATGTCCAGGCCAATAAACCAAATTCCTGAAGGACTGCATGTAATGTGAGTAATTGATCACTTTTGTCCTCTCTCTGTCTCTCTCTCTCTCTCTCTCTCTCTCTCTCTCTCTCTCTCTCTCTCTCTCTCTCTTGCATTGGCTCTCTGTGTAACAGCATGCTTCTGTTCTACAGATTGTCCCATACATATGGTACACAAGTTTATTGGCTACTTGACTGCGCTGTTGATTGAGTGCTGTTGTTGCACAACACGGAACTGCTACACAGTGCAAGAAACTAGAGGTTTTTTTTAAATATACAAAATTAAAATAGCGTCCATCTTTCTCTTAAACATTGTTAATAAACAAGGTCTGAAACTAGCAAAAATGATCCATATTTGCTAAGCCTGTTTCATTTCACCACAAGCTAAAAAAAAAAACAGACTGCAGTTTACAGCCTTAAGACTTTACAGACTTTAACAGGATCTACCTATTGAGTATGATCCAGAATGACCCACAAAAACCAATAAGAAGGATAGGGTTTACAAATCATAAAAGGTTCCATGGATTTAGGTTAGTGGTCACATAAACAAGACACAATTGAATAGATTTATAGGTAAATAATAAAGTCTTAAACCATAGCGCAATTTAATACTTGATTCTGATTGGTGCAATTATTTTTCAGTTAAAGTAGTTCCAGTCAAGTTTTGACCACATTACAGTTCCATGTCAAGTAAACTGAAATAACGTTAGCGTACTGTCCCCCACAGCACACAGATTTAACAACGAATAAAATAAAATGACGGACAATTTCGATTTTCCAGAAATAACTTTTAATAAATCACACGTGCTCTCTCTCTCTCTCTCTCTCTCTCTCTCTCTCTCTCTCTCTCTCTCTCTCTCTCTCTCTCTCTCTCCAATACCTGCATGCATATCAGTGGCTCAAGCCTCTGTTACTAGCTCCAAAATGACGTTTTGGAATTAGAAGTGGAGACTTGAGATGGCATGCGTAAGAAATTAGTTCTACACACCAAAGCATTTTAAGGACAAAAGCCTGACAAATGTCTTGAAATAAAACATCTGAACAATGTCTTGAGGTGTGGTAGTTGTGGTATAAGAAGACTAATTGACAACGGGCCATTGAATTATAGAAACACAGTGCACCATGGCTGCATTACCACCTCGGGCGTGCATTATTTTTCTAATAATTCAACCACCCGGCGTCAATTATTCCTTACATATTAACTGTTCACTGTGTGGGTGTGTACAGTGTATGTATAAAACAATATACTGTATATGGGTCTTTTTTTTTTTTTTTTTTTTTTTTTTTTTTTCATTTTTGTCAGATGGTCATTTGTTGAGTTGTGTGCTAGATATTTGTTCCCTCATTGAGGTCATTCTAAATTAGTGGACTGTAATTTCACCGGCAGTTGTAGACTATTGTCAAACCCATATACAAAAATTCACCGTAAATCAATTGTACAGATCACGTGCAGAAATTTGTCACAAATCTATTTCCTCTACTTTACTTCCTCCAGCAGTTGAAATTCATTGTATTGTTGCCCATAGATCCGGTGTTGATTATCTTCATGTATCTTTGTTTCAGAATGACACATCAGGGTGCTTAAGGATTTAAATTAAAGTACAAAAGACACAAATGTGCTTCCAGCAGTGTGTCACATTACAGACACCTTTACTAATCAGAGCCAAGCATTGTACAATGAAAACACCCTCAGACAGAAAGAGAACATAGCAAAAAGTTTGCAAAAGTTTTTTTTTTTTTATTGTTCCAGGACCATGTAAAAAATCAAACTTGTAGACTGATATGACAGCTCCATCTGCTGGAATGACTTGGAAGTAAAATTACATACACACATTTACTGTGTAAAAGTACTGTCCAAGTTTGAGGTATCTGTGCTTTACTTGAGCTTTTCTTTCACGTAATACTTTTGACTTATGTTCAATACAAGTGGTAAAGGGTCTATTGATGTATTCGTTTACACATTTCTAAATTAAGCATAGTGTATGTGCTTACACCAAAAAGGAGGGGGGATCGAAACAAAAGAACGAAGGAAAGGGGATAAAAAGAAGAACGTAAGCTCTGGTCACTGAATAATTCTCCCTTAAATATAAAAACAACATATGACCTGATATCTGTCACTAAAAATGTTTATGTCAGTAGCTACATTTGGGATTTATCTATCCAATTTGTGTCAAGACTGCTAGATTATAACCTGCATTCATTTGAGGCACTCTTATTTTTTTGTTCTTTCTTGTACTTTTACATTCACATTTCATAGTACTTATAAATAGTCGTTTAGAATTGACCAGATGAATTTTTTTTTTTTTTTAAGGGTGGAATTTTACTACTAGCCCTAATTAAATTACTACACATATATTGTTTAAGATGTTACTTTAAAAGGAATGATTGTTAACATTATACACATTATACCTCAAATAATTAAAACGTAACTTACATTGTATTTCAGGTAGCACACAGCACTGTGTAACTCTCTGTAAGTGTTAGGAAAGTACCTGACACAAACTTGACACAAACTCTCAAGTTATAAAAGTATCTGTGTCCTCCCATCTATCAGCTATCAAAAGCCAATGCATGCGTAAGTCTGTGTCAATGGGAAAAGTCCGCAGGTTTAATTACAAATTGTCTAGCTGTTACTAAACTCCGTTTAGCTATTAGCTAAGCCAGCTTCATAAAACTGAACAGGAAAAAAGCTGTTTGAATTGAACAACAATTAAAAAAAAAAAAATTATTGCCTTTTCTATGCAGTTATTCAGTGGTATGTGTTAAGTCTCTCTGGTGCCAGCTAATGGCCAATATTGGTATTTTATTTATTTATTTATTTTTACTGTAAATAAAACGTTCTGGAAGTTTTGTCAGTAGTGAGTAAACCATAGCCAGCTACAGTTAGTGCTTTGTAATATTTCCGTTGTTTCCTGTTATGCGTTTTCTTTGGAGATTATTTGTCTATATTACCTTGTCTTTATTGGAGGATAATTCTTTTTAGCTGTCTGTCTAATAATAGGCTATGCTAGAAAGCTAAGCTAAGCTTAAAGCATTTGGCAGACACCCTTATCCAGAGCGACTTACATTTATCTCATTTATATAACTGAGCACTTGAGGGTTAAGGGCCTTGCTCAAGGGCCCTGCAGTGGCAGCTTTGACAACCTTTGACAACCAGTACTCCAACATCTTAACCACTGAGCCACCACTTAGCAGCTACTTAACACTAAGCCAATGCAAAAAGAATATTTATCACTAATATAAGCTACAGCTTGATGACACTTTTTCCGCCCTGTGTGTGTGGAGCTTGCATGTTCTCCCCATGCTTTGGGGGTTTCCTCCAGATACTCCAGTTTCCTCCACCCTGTCCAAAGACATGCTCTGTAGGCTGATTGGCATCACTAAATTGTCTTTAGTGTGTGAAGGGGTGTGTGAGTGTGTGTGCAGTTGCCCCCCGGGGTTGGCACCCCGTCCAGGTTGTCCCTTGCCTTGTGCCCCGAGTCCCCTAGGATAGGCACTAGGCTCCCAGGCGACCCTGCGTAAAATAAGTGGAAAATGAATGGATACCACTATGCAAATCACAGGGTGAAATGTTAGTAAGATGATACAAATAACTCTTTCTCAAAATATTGGGATAAATATGAATTTCTTAATGGTGAATTTAAAAAATGAAGAAGAACCAAGATGTTACTGTGTCTTTGTACAAAGAATTCTGTACAAAGAACATTACTTTGTACAAGTAACAGCATGTTTACTGTACTCTGAGGAAACCTGATTCTAACCACCTCATTTTTTAAAAATTATTATTATTTATTTATTTTTATATATAAGATATACACCTCTTAAACAACATGAAGTCATGCTTTATTTAATCTGGGTTTTTTCTGTTTTTAGTGTCTGAATTTTCATAGACTGAAAAATATGTGCACAGGGTATGGGTCCAAAAGTATTATAATAATTTATTCAAATATCTAGGATTTCTCTAGTATTATATATTATTCAAATATTAAACTCTAATTATTTTGCATTGTTTATTGAAAATAGTGTGACAAAAGTGTAGAATGGGCCAATAATATTTATTTATTTGTTTGTTTGTTTATTTATTTATTTTACTTTTGCAACTACAGATTGAATGCACTGTTATTCTAATTCACACTTTTAAGATTTCATTAGACTCACCCTCATAAAGTATATGTGCCTTCTGATGACTCAGATTGAAAGAAATACATTATCATATACTGGCTGATTATTCATGGGTATGCTGCAGATTCCTGTTTGAAGAAAAACTACGAAACGGTTTATTGTTGTTAGCCTATAGTTATCATCTGTATCATGTCTAATCAAGTTAATTCTTGAAATTAAGCTCTTCCATGCAGATGGATGCATCCCACCTATATGTAATAGTGGCTCAAATCCCCTCTGTGGCTTTACACAGAGCTACTAATTCTAATACTAATTAGTAAAAATTGAGTTTTCTGTCTGTCCTTTGATAAGTAAAAATGCTTTGGACATAATGCAATTGTTGATGGACCAATCACATGTATTAAGTGAATACAAGAGAACAGTCATATATACAGTGCCCTTCAGTAATACTGGTACCCTTGGTAAATATGAGCAAAAATTGTCTTTATCACAAATTTGATAAAAATTTGATAAAAAATAAATAAATTATCACTAAATCACAAAAATACTTTGCTCTCATGGATATCAAACAATTGAAGAAGAAGAAGCCTTTATTTGTCACATATACATTACAGCACAGTGAAATTATTTTCTTCACATATCCCAGCTTGTTAGGAAGTTGGGGTCAAAGCGTAGGGTCAGCCATGATACAGCACCCCTGGAGCAGGGAGGGTTAAGGGTCTTACTCAGGGGCCCAACAGTGGCAGTTTGGTGGTGCTGGGGCTTGAATCCCCGACCTTCTGATCAGTAACCCAGAGCCTTAACTATTGAGCCACCACTGCCCCTGCAACACAACACAGGTTTATCATTAAAAAAAACTTTGTTAAAAATTGGTGTGCAACAATTATTGCCACCCTTTTAGTCAATACTTTGTGCTACCTCCCTTTGCCAAGATAACAGCTCTGAGTCTTCTCCTATAATGCCTGATGAGGTTGAAGAATACATGGCAAGGGATCTTAGACCATTCCTCCATACAGAATCTCTCCAGATCCTTCAAATTTCGAGGTCCACGCTGGTGGACTCTCCTCTTCAGTTCACCCCACAGGTTTTCTATGGGTTTCAATCAGGGGACTGGGATGGCTATAGCAGGACCTTGATTTTGTGGTCAGTAAACCATTTTTGTGTTGATTTTGATGTATGTTTTGGATCATTGTCCTGCTGGTAGATCCAACCATGACCCATTTTAAGCTTTCTGGCAGAAGCAGTCAGGTTTTCATTAATATCTGTTGATATTTGATAGAGTCCATGATGCCATGTATTCTAACAAAATGTCCAGGTCCTCTGGCAGAAAAACAGCCCCAAAACATTAAAGAGCCACCACCATATTTAACCGTGGGCATGAGGTACTTTTCCTTATGGCTACCTCTCTGTGTGCACCAAAACCACCTCTGGTGTTTATTGCGAAAAAGCTCTATTTTGGTTTCATCTGACCATAGAACCCGATCCCATTTGAAGTTCCAGTAGTGTCTGGCAAACTGAGGATGCTTGAGATTGTTTTTGGATGAGAGTAGAGGCTTTTTTCTTGAAACCCTTCCAAAAAACTTGTGATTTAGGTGACTTCAGATTGTAGTTTTGGAGACTTTCTCACCCCAAGATGCAACTCTTCTTTTTTTCCTTTCGGCTGTTCCCTTCAGGGGTCGCCACAGTGAATCATCTGCCTCCATCTAGCCCTATCCCCTGCATCCTCTTCTCTCAGAAACCCCAAGATGCAACTAACTTCTGCAATTCTCCACCTGTGATCCTTGGAGATTTTTTTTTTTTGGCCACTTGAACCATCCTCTTCACAGTGCTTTGAGACAATATAGACACACATCCAATTCCAGGTTGATTCATAACATTTCCAGTTGACTGGAACTTCTTAATTATTGCCCTGATGGTGGAAATGGGCATTTTCAATGCTTGCGCTATTTTCTTATAGCCACTTCCCATTTTTTGAAGCTCAACAACCTTTTGTTGCACATCACAGCTATATTCCTTGGTCTTGGACTAAGGGAATTTAGCCTATGTGTTACCTTATATTTATACCCCTGTGAAACAGGAAGTCATGGTTGAACAATTTCCTGTTCCTAGTCACTCAGGTGTACTAAAAAAAAAAGTAAAATATAAATTGGAATATACTTCAATAATTGTTGCACACCTATAATTTAACAAAGATATATATAAATTTTGATAAACCTGTGTTGTGTTTGCAATTGTTTGATATCCATGAGAGCGGAGTATTTTTGTGAATTTTGTTTAACAAAAGATCAAAAGGTTAAACAATAAAGACAATTTTTCACAGCCTTCTTTGCTCATATTTACCAAGGGTGCCAATATTAGTGGAGGGCACTGTATATAAATGTATTGACTCTAATATTTAAATGTAGTGACCTACTTTGATTAATAACAATGCTTTATATCTTAGGGAAAATTCTATTTTGATCAAAACAGATCATTGAGGACTGTTTGAGAATGAGTGGAATTCCTGGACTAAAAACAGTTTAAATCAGTGTATTACGGTGAACATGAATGAACATCATGAATGAACAGTCTTCCATACAGAATAAATAAACTGTAGCCATTATTATATATGGTTTTGTGGTTTGAGTGACAGTTTTAACATTTTGCTCCTTGCAAGGTGGATAAGAGCTATAACTGTTTTTATTGTTGATATAGTGTATGTGTACTAGACGTATTTGTACCAATATCACGAATGTTTTTCCTCTGAATTTGCATGTCATGACAGAATTTCTACAGCCTGAAATGTCACAATAGTTTCATTGTACATTTTTGATGAGTGTATGTCATAGTAGCTCATGCAGTAGTCAGGATGATGAAGGCTGCATGGTGCAATAATGCAAAGACCAAACAGGCAAGTCAGATAATGCAGTACAAATGTGTGACAGATATTTATAGATTGTATTAGAAATAACAGTGAAACCTAATGCCTTTTATTTTCATCCATCTCTGAATCAGCTTAATGAATAATATTCAACAGCTATAACATCAAGCCTGCCAGTGATTTAAAAAATATTAAAAGCATGATGTTACAGTGTCCTTTATACAAAGATCTCTTTAAATCAAAAAGCACCTCATGAACATGAAAATTAATTTAATTTGGGATTTTCTTTCTTTTGTTGTTGTTGCTTTGTGTATGTTTTATATTGAATGAGTGTTCATATACTGAAAAATATTTGCACAGGTTAGGGATCCAAATTATTATACAGTATTATTTTCTAATATTTAGTCTGATGCAGTGAATTTTATAATGTTAACAGAAAGTGATTTTGCAGTGTAAATTCTGTTAAACAAGTAAACTGAACAATAAGACTTCTGTTACACTGGCTGAAAACAAGAAGCTGAAAAATGATCTATTTAAACTATTTTATCATTTGTATAATTACACATTACTTCTTTTTAAAGTGTGCATGTTTGTATTAAGCAATATTTCTAATGCAATATTGTGTTATTGTGTGAAATTGCTAATATTTTTCCATTAACTCACGATTCCAAATAGTGCAAGGGGAAATTGTCATTGTGTGTGCATGTGTAAGTGACATTTTTATTTTGACACCAAACATTTTCAATATATAAAGGAAATATATACTATTTTATTTTTAAAAAATTATATATATCATGAACTAAAATCACTTCATTCAAGGTCTCTCAGTGGTGAACTAATGATTAATATTTATATAACCTACTATATATCTATATAACATTCTTAGAAAAAGAATGGTTCAGGAACGGTTCCAAACTAGACCAATTTTAAGAAGCTAAGAACTTTGAAGTGTTCAAAAAAAACCCTTGTCTAAAAGTGTACCACCAAGAAATTGAGGGGGGAAAAAACAATATTCTGTAGTTACAGTATATAAAATCACATAAGTTAATACTAAACACATGAATAATGAGCAAATACTTCAAATTCCAAACTTATATATTTACCATGTAAACAAATACATCATGGGGAGTAATCAGAAGTTTCTAATAAAACAAATTAGAAAAAGAACATAGAGAATGCAATATATTGAATATTATGTAACTAACTGAATAACTAAATTTGAATATCCATTATTTCTGTCCATTTTCAGTTTATAGCCACATGCCTCTATTTAATTATTTATGTGCTTTCTGATGACTAATTGAAAAAATTACATATATACTGGTTCATAACTAATGGATACACTACAGATTGAAGAAAACCCTACTAATCATTAACCTATTTATTATTGTTAGTCTATAGTTATTATCTATATCCTTTAGGAGTAACTAATGTTTTGTAAAACCTTGTACTAAGAAACTTAATTTGAGTAAGGGGATATATATATATATATATATATATATATATATATATATATATATATGAGACAGATTACAGACATGCTAATAATATACATTATAATGCAAGTACAAACTTAGTAGAACTAAGAAACTCAGACTTGTGATAAAAAAAACACTGGATGTAACGGAATTTTCTTTAAATAATTAAAATAACAAATAACATTTCAAAACATCCCAAAAATCCCAACTGTGTTCCAAATCCTTGCATATCTTTAGGAGTGCACAGAAACATCTTTGAATACACTATTACCGTAATCAAGAATCCTGGGCATATTTGCAGTCAGAATTTAGACAGTATATTTTTTGTATAGACAGAGAACACCACAGTATTTCCAGTACAATCAACCCAAAAAAAAAAAAAAAAATAGTCATAAAGAGTTATTAAAAGTTCAATAGCAGTGCTAACAGCCCTTGTCCTGCTCCTCTGTGCTCGTGCTGCTTCGTCTGCTGCTGTCATTGGAGTGTGTGGGGGAACATGAGGAGAGCAGCAGGTTACTGGTGCCCACTGGTGACAGTGTATTCTCCAGAAATATGTTGTCTAGCTTGGCTGTGGGTTCTTTGTGGCTTGAATAGAGCTCTGCCTCTGCCTCCTCTGTGGTGCTGTCACTGTACCTAATGGTGCCATTGTTGAGGTCCAGAGTGGTAGGCCGAGAATGATCTGGGCTGGAGAGGTGTGAACGAGTGTACAGGTCGGATGAGCAGCTTGTGTAGCTGATAGGTTCTTCTTTGATGGCGCAGGCCACCAACTCAGTGGAGCAGAGTGCTGAGGAGCCTTCTACAGCCAGACCATGAGCACGAGCCTGCATCTCCAGCTCCTGACCCATAAACACATGTACATATTCATTACTCTAAACCTATATTCTCATTTTACACCCAATACAAATCAGAAAATGAGCTGTGCAAGGGTAAAGTATATATTATATATTTCTACTACATATCATACAGTATATTTGTATATTAAGTATACTTAATCCATCACTGAAGTGTAATGCACTTTTTGTATGGTCCCAAGCTCCCAAGAGTTATTACTTCAAAGCTTTAGTATGGATACCAGTATAAAACCGCATTTTTGGAAATGAATCGTTCATTTTGTGTACCTGAATGCGAAGCAGAAGGTGTCTGTTGGTGTGCTCCAGTCTCTTCTGCCTGCTCTCCAGCTCTTTTGCTCTCTGCTGCTCTCTCTGTAGCTTCCTGATGTAGTCCACTGAGGCCTTCAGAATAGTTCCTTTATTCCACCTCATGTCTCTATAAAACCCAAAGTAAACCCATAAGTAAAGCCATAACACATTCATCCATCAACTAAAAATGAAAATTCAGCTTAAATGTTTTTCTTTTAATTCTATTCACAAAGAGAAATCATTTTGGTTCACTTTCAAGTAGCCAATTTTAACGTTGGCAATTATAGCTAGCTGGTTGACTTACGGATCATTAGATTTGGGAATTAAAGTCCCAAGTTCTTTAATTCTGTCATTTATGTTAAAGCGCCGTCTTCGTTCAACTAGGAAGAGAGGGAAAAAGAAGCATGTTTTTTAGACAGGGAACATATTGACCATGGCAAGGAAAGTTTGTGTAGCAACAGTTCACTAAGCAAACTGATACAATAATTATTCTTACTTAGATTGTGGTTGTCCTTCTTTTGCCTCTCTTTTGCCAAAGCTCTGACTTCTGCTTCTGAAAAAAACAACAACAAAAAAACATGAATGAAAATGTTGAATAAATTTCTTTTTAAAATTATATATAATATACTGTACAATTTACAATTTGGAATACTTATTCTGCAATCTGACATGTTTATCAGTGTATGTTTTTGTAATCAGACATCCAAATTGTGTGCAATTTTTCACCAATCACAATTAAATGTGTTACAGAAAATGCACAAAGTGAAAATGCATTTAACATGCACTATCCTGATTAAAATTTTTTGCGTTTTCTTTTGTTCAATGCAGTATAGGAATATGTGCGAAAACACATCATATGGTTGAATCTAATCTAAGACTTATATATGTGTTTGCCAAGCAGAGGGAAACATACCTACAGGAAGGCCTTCGGGCCTCTGATAACAGTCAAACTTGCCACATGGTCCAGGTTGGTCCACGTGCATCATTTCAGGAGCTGGGGTAATTTGGTACAATATAGATTTTATTTATCGTTGCAACTGTGCACTTAAAATTGCACACAATGTGGATAGTTAAATTTTTTTTATTTAAAAAAAAAACCTCTCAGTTCCCATTTAATATGATATTGTTTATGGGAGGTTTATGAGTTTAATTCTGACAAATTTATGAGGAACTCTGCTTAAATAGCTTTAATGGGTGCTCTAGGCAGAATTATTACAGACATAATGGAAGCTGATATACCTGAGAATTCCCTTTTCACATTAGGTAAACTAGACGGGCAGGAATTCCCAATGGTGACTCCAGCTGGAGGAAGTGCATGATTACTATAGATGTCAAGGAGATTTGCAGAAACTGGGATCTAAAAAGGAGTCAAAGCTTAAAATAAATATACATAGGCACAGAAATTATTTAAATAAATGAAAGATCATTATCATATTTCTGAAAGTTTACCGTATTTGGTATTTGAAGTCCTGCATCCATTAAACCAAGGATGTCATCATTATAACTTGACTCCAAACTGATAATGTCTTCAATTACGTCGTCCATCTAGAGCAGCAGCAGAACATATAAGCAAAAAGATAATATATGAATAACACTTTATAAACCATGACTGAATATGCAGTTATAGCATTTTCATAATCTATGTAGATGAATGATCTACACAAGAAATGAATGAGCTTCAGAATCCAAATCTCAGATCATCCCCTTTCATTTAGTATCACTAAAATTGTCCAATTTATTTTTCACAATTGATCTTCATTATTACTAACAATAAAAGCAAAAAAATAATCAGAGCAAAACAAATGTAGATCATGTGACAGGAATTAAAAAGCACTTTTTTCCTTCATATTTAAAATCACCAGTAACTTTTACACTCTTTAGTTTAGCAGGTCGATCTATGATTAATGTGTGTTAATTTTATGACAAAACTATAGTCATTTTTATTAAAAGTATGGTGAGCTACCTCTTTCTCACAGTTGTTGGTCAGGGTGAGCAGGGCCATAGGGCTGTTGGGGGCGCTGGCTCCGGGGCCGGGGGGCATGCCGTGCTCCGGATGCTGGCTGTTTAATGGAGGGCTGAGCTTAGCCGCAAGAGTGCTAGGCAGATAGTGCTTCACCTGCTGTCTTGGACTCTGCTGGAGGTGGTACTTACTGGGGCTCTCCAAATGAGTCTGCACCTGCAGGAAGGAGAAAAGTCCAAATGTCCATCATGTAGAAGACACTTGTTACAGAAATTAAATGATAAAACAGATCTAAAAGTCTAAAACAACAAGGCCCTGGACTCCAAATTGACTACAATATAAGATCGAGGACTAAAGTTGTATCTCACCTGGTAATGACTGTACTCAAGCATGTCCAACATATTGTTACGCGCAACAAATCAACACAGAGATCTTAATAAATAGTCAGTTCGTAAGCTCAGCCAGGTTATTGTGAACAAATAAAAGAACTTGGGAGCAATCAGGCTTGTAGGCCAGCTGCACTCAATGCCAAAGACACACCAACGAAAATTTGTTTGCGTTTTCCTGAGTTGTCCTCCTAAATTCTGACTTTATGCTTTTATAGAGTTCATTTGACGTCACCATTCCCATTTCACAAAAGACTCTTTTTCACTGATTTGCTTATCTCTAAACTGAAACTGGCTTAGGGCTAACTACTGTTTCATCTTTAGTTCCACTCAGCCTGGATAAAACATTATTTGTTCTAAACATCCAAGAAACAATTACTGCTATTGTTGCTCCCGAAAAAAAGGCAGAGTAAATTCTAAATGTTGGAGCATGATGACCATCTCTCTCTCTCTCTCTCTCTCTCTCTCTCTCTCTCTCTCTCACACACACACACACACACACACACACACACACACAGATGTATTTCAGTTATTAATTATACCTCATGTCAACTAAAAGCTAAACTATTTTTAAAATAGCATATATTTGAAATGGAGTTCATGTATTCTAGCTCTCCTGCTTTCCTGAGCTGTTTATTTACTGTATTTCAGGAATCTTTAACACCAAAATGTTAAATTATTTTATCCTTTACTTGTAAACATCACTGCATTAAAACCTGCAAAGCAGTGCATAATTTAAGCGTCATAGATTTTAGTTGCATGTTTATCAGAATAACAAGAAAATTGATGTAGACATGTATTTACTATAAATGTAATGCTTTATGTGTAATGCATTTATACTATAAATGTAGCTTTATGTGAGAATTTTAAACAAAATATTTTTTTATTACATTTACATAAGTTCTACAGTAAAGTAAAAAAAATAAAATAAAATAAAAAAATTCAGTAGTTGTAATAGTACTCCAGTGGAAAATTGTGTTTTTCTGTGTTTATGTGCATGAGAATGTGTGAGAGTACAAGCTCGATTGTGTGTGTTTGCATTGTGGAAACATGTCTAAACATAAACCTTGATGCAAACTGATAAAAATGTAATTAAGTCAGGAATGTGCATCAACTCTAAATTCACACCCATGTCTAGGAATTGCCCCAGGTTTTTTTTCTCTTGCCTCTACTTGAAAATGAAATTTCATAAACGATGCATGGTTTCAACTGTATTGTTATATTAAGAGAAAATGCTGAAAATTGAACACTCCTCTGAGCAATTCATTAAAAGGTTTTTTTTCATCCCCCAACTCCATTTGGTTGTGTTAACAAAGCTAACCTGTTGTTCCTTGGTCTAACAGAGAAGCAATTCAGACATTCTTGCTGTTAGAGCCCCGAGCAAGAGGCATATTCGCATCCAACACGTGTGGGACTGAGGTCTGCACTAAAGTCCTGATTTACCAGTCTTAGCGTCTTATAATGCTACTTAAAAACTTCCTACTTTTCAGTTTAATTGCATGATTACATGAATTGTAAGCTGTTGATGACCTGATTTCTGTCATTTCTGTGATAACTTAAAGATTTTGTGTTGTTCCAATTAGGCCATTTTGCAGTTTATCCCAGCAAATTAGTTTAGGTTAGCAGAATGTTTTCAGAACATTATGATGCTAGGAACTTTTGTTTCCATTAATGTTCAGTCTACCAAGTTGTTTGGATGTCCTAAGAACATTTTATACATAATATTTCCATTCCTACAACATTGCTGCAACATTTTTAGTTTCCATGTTTCCACTGTGAGCAAGTTGTTGTTACAGCAGATGTTTTAGAATATTGTTGGAAAAATATTTTTTGGAGGTTTACAGTCTAACCTTCACAGAAACGTCATAGAAACATTAGCAAGCTTAGCAAATGTAACATAGTACACAGTCATTAACTCACTTAGTGATGACTAACATCACTTAGTTATTTGAAATGGTGTTCATATATTCTAGCTGTCTTGCTGTACTGAGCTGTTTATTTACTACATTGGAGGAATCTTTAAAACCAGCAAAGCAGTGCGTACTTAAAGCGAACCGAAGTCATAGATTTTATTTCCATGTTTATCAGAATAACAAGAAAATTGATGTAGACAAGCATTTATTATAAATGTAACACTAAAGTAGCTTTATGGTGAGAAAAATATTTTTGGAAGGTTGCAGTCTATCCTTCATAGAAACTTTAGCTAACTTTATTTAAATGCAACTCACACAGTACACACTCATTAACTCACTTAGTGACGCCTAACATCACTTTAAAGTCATTAAAGACAAACTGAACTAAACTGGAATTTGAGCCTTAACCTGCATATTATGTGCTAAAATATATTTAAAGTGTTAATTAAACATGTAGCTAATTAAACATTGCATTATATGTGTAAGTAAATGCTATAAAAATGTATAATTCATTCACATTAAGTCTAAATGTAGTGAATACAGTAATAAAAAATTGTTTCATCAACCAAATTGAACTCACATAACATGTTTCTAAAACTTATATTGAGTTAAATCTTTCTTAAAGCAGAATTTACGTTTTAAGAAAAACCTTCCCTAAAGAAAATAGTTTGTGAATTTTCATGAGTTGGTTTGTATAAATAGATTTATCTATAGTGTATAGTGTATGTGTACAAAACAAGGCATTTTGGGTGAAATGTGTGTGGGGTGAGGATTTGGAATATACAGATATGACTGCCTGAAATGTCTGATGTTCTTTGGTTCTCCAACAAATTGTACTGGGGCAGCATTATGGCATGACGTGAGAAGAGTGTGCGGATGGACTTTATGAACGCAAACTGAGAGGTGATGCATGCTAAAGACAGTTCCCTCCAGCCTAAAAAGAACTTGGCTAAAAAAATAAAGAATGCTCCCCTTGTTCCTCCTTATCTCTTTTCCCCCATTTTGTAAGTTTGTGGCATCTTCCTTTGGCCTGAAGTCTTTGGGATAAGGAGAGTGCATTCTAAATAGAAGCTATGTTCTCCAAAAAAAAACCCTGCAGTTAATGCGCCATTGCTGATGAAGTCGGTGTAATGGCAGACTTGTACCACCAACCCACCAGGAAAGAAAGTTTATCCTGTCCTTGGGTGGTTGATGACATTAATCGGAACTTGAGGCTGCTGAAAAATTACTCTTCAGTACATTGCCTTTTATGAACATAGTTTTTACTATGACTTCTTCTGTATGAAGTTTAACATCAATATAGCGTTGAAAAGAAGTGAATGATTTTAATACTACTTATATTATAAGTAATAATTGATTATTATTATTATATCATATTATTATAAGAGATAATTGCAATTTTTGAAAGGAAATTACTGCTTTATTTATTAAATACATGGTTCCAGGTATTTGACAATAAGCAAGATACAAATTAACACATATGGTAGTATATGTTGTAAGAAAATATATGTTGAAATAACACATGGAGTTCATTCATGGAAAGTGGTTATAAAGATACCTAGTCTTTACTCTAACTAGAGACTTAACTTAATTGGTCTACTAGTTTACTCATTGGGTGGGATTTAGTGTCTAAGTTACAAAGTTAAAAACTTGAAAAGTTTAAAATGTATTTAGTCCAGATTAAGGCCTTTGTTGACCTTTTTTTTTTTTTTCTTGATGTTTTGGTCTTAGTGCTGTGTATGGACTTTAGACTTTAGATTGAGACTGGATATTGTTTTAGTTTGGATATTGTTAATGTGCTTTATGTTTCTCTTATGGCAAATTGTCTGCTTCATGTGTTTATTAAAACTTGAATAAGCTACTTGCATAAAAGAAGAACAAAATATGTAGGAACAGATCAGAAAATACCCTGTTTGTAGTGCTCAGCTATGTGCTATTGAGACATAAATATCAGAATAATAAGCCATTTAACTGGTCATGCAGTCGCCACCAACTGACTCTGCACATTTTAGCCACAGCTCATTACATAGGATAGCTTTAATTAGAAGGTTCTACATATCACGCTGGTTTCATTTTCCTCTCCGAACTATGTCGATCAGTATTCAGTGCAATTTAGCACTCTCTTCTCCTCAATAAAAGGGTAGTAAATGTCTGCATAGAAGGTCGCACAAGCAAGATGAGAATAAACAGAGGTTCTTTTTAAATAAAGATTCATGTACTGTGCATCTCAGCCTATGGCAATGGGGCATTAAGAAAGATTTAACGCTTCGCCAGAAGGGTTAACATAAGCAGACTTGCAGAGAGATGAACTAGTTGCAGTTGCTTAAGTGATAAACAGTTGTAGTGTTTATGTGTTCAGCTGGGCTAGTTGAGCTATCACCAGTAAAGGCTGCTATGACAGCCAGAACATATTTGATGCCCAGCCAGAAAATATTTGTTGCACCCAAATCGGGACGTCGAGACAGAGACGGATTTGTCACAGTGTCACAGAAGCCACAAAGACCAAAAACAGAATGAATGATTTCTATCTAGGACCAGGGGAGAAAGACCAGGCAATTAGTCATTCTCTCCAAGCAGACAATGAATTAATCATAAATGTAAGATACAGTACACACAAATGTATACTTGTCAAAAATACGGTCAAAGTTCAATCTAAAAATTACTTAGATTAAATAAGAAATGAAGGAAATAAAATTTCACGGTTATAAATGAAACACATTTTGGGACTGCACTCTAGTTGGGTGAAACTAGGTTTAACTCACCAAAAGAACCAGACATACATTAGGTAAAGGCTCGTTTAATTTAATCCATCCACGAAGAAACCAAACATTTTCCTAGCCTGTCAAATCTGCCTTCAAACTAAACAATTTTTCTCCAGTTCTCATAAAGTCCTCTCATATTTATTATTTTTTTTTAACTGAACAGAGGGCCTATTTCTAGGGTCTGGGATTTGATAGAGCACCAAGCACTGAGCTTGTGTCTCCCAAAGCTGGCACACAAAGCAGGAGTTGTTTGGGCCTGAAGCAGTGCAATTTAAAGGGCAAATCGACCACCAACAAGCTGAACAGGCAACCGTGAGTCCCATCTGCATGTGGAGCTCCAATCTGATGACATTTATAAGTCAGCTGGTTAGCAATAAGGCAATTTCATGGTTATTTTGTTTGGATTTATTTATTTAATTACAACACAGTACACAATTTTGCAAAAGGAAGACTAAATAATGTGATAATATATTTAATACTAGACTGTAAAGTTTTTCACTTGTAGTTCTGTGTTCCTAATTCCTGTCTTTATATGATAATAGCAATTAATACGAGGTTTAAAAAAAAAAAAAAAAAAAAAAAAAAAAAAAGCTACTTTGTAGCTCTACATCTATGCTAATAAAACAAATCATGTTTTATTATAGATAGAAAAAATTTGTGAGCATAACATGGCACTTGAGCGGCTCTGACTCCTGTAATTAAGACATTAACGTCCCACACCAAAGTAAGTGAAGACAGTGATCATACCTGTGGAATAGTTTTAATAGAAAATGCTACAATATGTTAACCCAGATGTGTCAGAAAGACTCAAGTGACTCTTTCAAAACCCCTACAATGATCCATACTATGTCTTAACTGTTGATACTGACTTAAACTGGAGTCACTCATTACATGTACATTGTTATGTTTGTCAGCACCTGCCTCTGAAATTAAAAAAACTACATTTCTCATGCTTTCCAAATAGCTTGTAAACAACAAACCACGTCACATAATTGTTCACAAGACTCGCAAGCAGCATATCCCTGTTCACAATCTCCAGACTTCTAATTCAGCACACCTGTTCACAATTACAAACACTACCTTAAATAACCAAGACTCTTACCACATATTTGCATATGACATTTCACACCTGCATTGTGTCAGTGACATTACTAGGCTTTGTATGACAGTTGTTTAGCTCTTCCCATGCCTCATATTAATATATTTTTGTGAATAAGTGTCCTGAGATAAGCACAGGACAGTCTTCATTATTACAGCAGCAGTTCCAAAACTGAGATTGTCCACTGAAGCCAGGGTGAGTCTTGTGCTTAAGCTGTTTTTTTTTTGTTTTGGTTTTTTTTGTGTGTGTGTGTGTGTGTGTGTGTGTGTGTGTGTGTGTTTTTTGTTGTTTTTTTTTTTTTGTAGGTGCACATCTTTAGTGTATCTATATGGGACCATCTTAAATGGTTTTGTCTTAAAGCCAAGACTGAGGACAAAACTTTCATACAAAGTACCGATCCAGATACCCCGACATCAATATACCCTGTAAACGTCAAGTCAAACGATCATAAGGCTTCTCCAAATCCACAAAATACATGTAGACTTAGCATGTAGAACATTTAGATTAGTACCTCTTCTGACCCCTCACAGAGTTGGCAAGAGTAAAGAGCTGGTCTGTTTTTCATGGCCTGGGCTGAACTTGCATTGTTCCTCATGAATCCTAAGATTGTAGCCTCCAGGACTCCATTGATCAACAATGGGGTCTCCTCTCTAGAACACTGGAATAAACTTTTCCAGGGAGGCTGAAGAGTGTGACTCCCATACATTTGAAACACAACTGTCCATCACATGCCTGCCACCCACCTGACCCCACCATTCATCTTGCATGTGGTGAGCCCACAAGCCCAAAAATGGCTTCCTGTCACCATTTTTGGCTAAAACCTACCAGGTTATAATGGTGGTCTGATGAAAAAGCCCTCATCTTCTGCCTGACTCCAGAGATGAGACCCGGTATGTTTCACTTCATAGGGGGTGGCTTTAGGATTGCTCTTTTTCTGATCTCTCCCCTCAAATTAGTTCATCACAGGTGGCTCTACTGTG
This sequence comes from Cranoglanis bouderius, assembly GCA_023630585.1. Taxonomy (NCBI): domain Eukaryota; kingdom Metazoa; phylum Chordata; class Actinopteri; order Siluriformes; family Cranoglanididae; genus Cranoglanis; species Cranoglanis bouderius. The sequence continues at coordinate 12,988,198 of CM042537.1, forward strand.
AGCATTAAGCTCCTGGTGTCATAGATCTGAGTTTCACCAGAGTGCACAAGCCCCTTCATCATAACAAGGTCTTGATCCATTGGCCATTATTGTTTCAATGGCCCCTTCATATTTGGTAGGGAAGAGGATTGGATGACCACCTTCAATACCATCTCCAGACACTATAAATATTTGGTCATGACATATGGTTTGGTCAATGCCCCCTCAGTTGATGAGGCGTTCATGTATGATGTTCTTGGGTACATGCTTGGAACCTTTGTCATAGCATTCATAGACAACGTTTTAATATACTTTCTTTCCCTAAAGGAAACATATAGAACACATTAGTATATCCACCACACATCCTCTTAAATAACTACTTTTTGTGAAGGCAGGAGTGTGTGAATTTCATGTTGAACATTTTCTAGGCTACATAATAAGCAAGGAGCTTGTTTTCATAGACAAATCCAAGGTGCATGCTGATAAGGAGTGGCTAAAAACTAAGCCCATGAAAGACATGCAAAAATTCTTGGTGTTAGTACCATTGCAATACTCCTGCCACAACACTGTGCTGGCCCACACAGATTAGCAGTTCTCTAACCACTTCAGGTAGGCCTACTACCACTCTTATTTTGAATCTCCCTGACCCATCACTACCTTTTGTGATAGATTTAGATGGCTCTGAGATGGGGGAGAAATACTTGATCCTCCTAAAATGTGTGCTATATCTTTCTACTTTTGCAGCACTGTCGAGCCAAGACCAGTTATATCATCAATTGTATCTGCAATATTCTTTTCACCTTATCATACCTCTCTGCTCTAAGAGCACAGAGGCTGATGTTTTTTTCATGCTGGTACTCAACTCCTCTGAAACCTATAACCACATTCTCACTGAATGTTGTTTTGTAGTGTCACTTGGGATGTACTGTATATACAGAAATTCCTCAGGCCAGAGAAAACCATCCCACTCCTCTGCAATGCCCTGAGAACAAAATGTATGCGCCCACTCACATTTGCAATAAATGAATCACTTGGGCCCATTTGTCAGTAACCACAGGATATCCAGGCCTCCCCAAGACCCATCAACTACCTAGTACCAAATACTCTTGGAAATCCATAATGTTGGATGTTTACAAAGGCATTAAATCATGTTCCACATATGCAAAAGCAAAAGTCCATATAATCTTATCAGGCTGTAAGCTTTATCCACTCTCCATTGCTCAACGTCCTTGGTCACACATAGTAATAGGAACCCATCCTAGTAGCCACAAATTGGTTTGCCAAGTCCTAACAACTAATTCTCCTTCTTGCTCTGCCAACAGCTTTCAAAACACCTGAAGTGTTTCAACTAATTTTCTGATAGTTTGGCATTCCTGAAAGCATTTCAGATAGCAGGCCCCAATTCACGTCCCAGGTCTGGAAGTCATTAATAGAGACTCACTCCATCACTCAGCATCCCCTTTCATTGTGCAACTGGTTATCAGTCCCCACTTTTCCCCTTGAATGCAACAGACATGCCAGTAGTTGATAACTGTGAGAAGGTCTAAGAAGCCAAACTGAACCATGTGTTTGTATCCCAGCCTTAGTCATTTCTGATATTTATTTATCCATTACCAAAAAAAAAAAAAAAAAAACTGCTTTACGTTTGTTTGTTTACTAAACCACGTTAGTAAGTTTTTGGGTAAAGAGTTGCTGATGCTGCAGGGCAAGGATCTGGGGCAAGGATCATGGTATATAATTGTGTATAATTCACACTCTGGTAATACTTGTTTGACAGTAAATTGTGATTTTTGTAAGAATTTTGCTCCTTTTTTTCATTTGTCTGAAAAGAGCAGCTTAACACAATCATAAATTTCCTGATTTTTACAAGGGAAAGAACAGACCCACATTCCTCATTACAATAACATCTGACTGGGGTTTGACTAAAAAAAAAAAAAAAAAAAACCTACCATGCAGAAATTATTTTCACACTGTTAATCATGACATTAAATCCTACAAATCTGCCTGACACCATTTCAAAGGAGTGACTGTTTCTCCTTATCCTAAATATGTAGTATGAGAATAGCATGTGGAATTATGGGCATTCTTGCTTGAATTAGTTGGGTGTGTATGTACGTGTGTGTAGTAAAACCATGTTTGCATCTGTCATCTTGAGCTGCTTCTTTGCTAGTCAGGTCAGAGGTGATTGTACTAATTAAAGGCTCACCCAGCATTTGCTCTGGACCATTGGGGCTTAATGTTTTCACTTAAATGCTTAACCACTCTCTGCCTGGTACCTCATGGCTAAATTTGCCTGCTTTGCAGAGACAAGCTAATCTATTTATCAAAGCTCAAACTGCCACATAACTCTTACTAAAAATGGAAGTCTGGTAATTAAGATACAGACATTCAAAAAAAAACCTTTCTGAATGAGAAAAAATTATGTACTTAAATTAAATAAAGAGTTTTTTTCACCCAAACAATGAAACATGGAAGACAAAAGCTATAAATGAGAAAAGATAGAACTATAACCACATCATTCATCAAAAAAAAAACAAAACCTCATAGTCTGCTTTTCTAAATAGCATATATGCACTTCACACTAGCAAATTAAAATAGGGCAAAAAAATCTAAATATAATAATCATGTTTCTTTTATTGTCATTGCTTGTCCTGGTGGAAGTCATGCAAAACAGAGCAACCATTTGCAAACTAGACCTTACTTCAATGTTACAGCCCTTCAGCTACAGCACCCACACATGAAAAAATGAACACTTGTCACCAAACAAAACCAAATATTTATATTTATGCTGACTAGAATCATGTGTCCAATTTTGCCTGAACATAATTGCAGTAACTGCAAAAATAAATATCTGCTCTCCCTGGTACCCATACTGTAAGTCATTAGAAACACTTACACCAGCTAGACTGTCTAATTTTTCAAGAACCCTTTCATTTCTCACTGCAAATGTGGTAAAATCCCCCTAATAACTTAGCTGCATAAAGGTTATTTCATATAAATAAAGGCATCTTACCAGAGCTTATTAGATGCTTGATTTCTTGCAGAATTAATCATTTTATGAGCAGTAAGACCATGTTGTCTCCCTTTGCAGTGATTTCTCACATTTAGTTTATGCACTCCACTCAGACCAACCAGAAAATCAAAGCCATGAAAAATACGTCAGTGTAGTGGAGAAAATAGGATTAAACATGCTGAACGCCAAAAGTCTGGAAACACAGCGCGAATTAAAGGAGGAATTCTCTGAGTAGAGATAATCCCCCTTATGGATTTAACACAGTTTGGTCGCAAAGAGCAATATTCTTTACCCCAGGACTGACACGGGCTACAGAATTCACATGGGGGTTTTGCGATCCTACAAATACAATCTTGGTTTGAATCCATCATCTGAGTATTTTAATAGTTGATCAGCATAGGCAGATTTATCACACAACATGCACTCAAACAGAAACATCTGGGGTGGGATATTCCTCGATCACAGACTTATCTCTTTGGCTTTACTTGGATTTTGACTTTCAACCAGCCAGCAACTTGAGTCCTCTTTCTTAACCCTAACATACTATACACTCTGTACCTACAGGTGCAAATGAGCAGTGTAAAACAAGCTTGTCAAATTCTCACCTTCAGTACTACAATGTTGACAGCATGTATGGTGCATCTCAGCCTTTCTGATGATCGCACTCTTGCTCTTTTTTCGCTTCCTGTGACTGCTCCTGCATCTGCTGTGAATGGAATGCCAATGATGTTTATGTCCGCAATGATGACTGATACTGACCTTAACTACAGCAGTGGTTCGGTGCTTCCATGTTCATTAAGAAACTCCTGTGACATTATATGGGACAGAAACAGCAAACAGGTTCTACTGAAACAAAACAGCTAATTCCATTACTCTGAGATTACTTTAGGGACCAATTCGGCAGCTAAACTAAACTAAGTGAGAGAATAGGGAAATATCACTAAAGCAGCTGAATAAGGAAGGATGGTATTACATATATAGCAATAAGAAGGAAGTAGAAAAACAGTAATGGATGACTACTTTTTTAGTGGATGAGGGCCAATGCACTAGAATTTTTTAAGTGTCAATAACTGGGACAGTGACCATAGAGACTCGCCAACAGCAGCCTAATTACCTAATCCACCACCTGGACATCTTAAAACAATGACCACTTGTAACAAGCCCCTTCAGAGATTAATATATGCCATATTATTTCCCATATCAGAGTCTATTGTACTCCATAAACCCAAAAATTAGTCCTCCAAACATACTAAATTAGAACATACCAAGCAAAATAAAGTTTTTGTAGGTTTTTTTATATTATTTTTTTTTACTATTGTTCAAGTGGGTTGCAAATAAATAAATAAATAAATAAATAAATGCATCAATCAATCAGTCAATCAATAAATCAGCAGGATAAACAGACAGACTGATCATTTTGATGTAGTTACTTTTTTTTCTATGCCTTGGTAAGTCTAGGGAATAACATTTCAGGAAATAGCACACACAGGAACAACTGCTCACACTAAGCCAAATTAGAAATATATCAGCATTGTACCAGAAAATTGTGCTTGTGTCTGTGCAGAAATAATACATGATTTGTCAATGTTAGTTGCACAATATTTACTGTACTTCAGAAACTAAGGCCCCTAATTAACGTTGTCCTCTTTTTTTAGTTTTTACCTGGGAAATAGCAAATAGTTGCCAACCCTCAGGCCAGAATTTCCGATACTGATTCTCTAGTAATGTATCGCAATTTCCAGTTAAAAGTTACCTACCACAGATGATGTCAATTTTACAACTTCAGTGGAAACTCAATAATTCCAATATGTTTTGTACTACAGTTGAGACCAGTTGAAAATGACTTTGAAAAAACAAACAAACTCCTGTGTCCAGTAATGTGACCATGTGCTTTAATAGCAGAGCTTTTTGTGCTCAGACCGCACTCAAAACTAGTTAACTGAGCCACAATTTTAAAAAATAAAAAAATAAAAACCCTGCAAACTCTAAAAGTGACATCATACACACTATGCACACTTGTTGGTTTGTTTGGCTGGTTATTTGTTTGTTTCTTTGTTTTTTGGGTTACACTACAAAAAGTTGTAATAGAATTTCGTCTAAAATGAACCCCTTAATGTCCCAGTTTATCAGTCCGTCATTCATTTTGATCAGTATTATTCAGTAACTACTATGAATTATTTAGTAACTATAGCTTAAAAAAAAGCAATGATGTAGTTACAAGAAGGTGAGTCTGGACCCACCAAACCTGGGAGTTTATGTGGTTAAAAAGACAGGTTTTGCAGTGTTTCTAAAAATCAGAAAGGTTTTGTAATGGAAAATATGGAAAAACAAAAACCCTGTGTTCTATATCAGGATGTACAGCACAAACACAGAAACATGGCTCATGCATGGAAATTTCCAGTCATTCTAGTCTTTCCAATTCCAAAGCAAGTCTATGTGTGTAGCCATCTTGGTGCCCATGGCTGGTGCAAAAAAGGAAGAATGGGACATGACAAATTTGTCTCCAGGCTGTAACTGAATCCAAAAATATGCCTCTTTCGTAAAAGGTTCCTGCTGGTTTCATCACCTCCTTCTGTTCTCCTCAGTGAAAATGAATGTAGTTGTATAGCTATATAATAAATGTGTGAATTCTTATAGTTCTTATATATAGTATCTTTTCTGTAATACCATGCAGTCCACTAGATACAATCAATAACAAAATAATTGTGTCTTAACAAATAATGTTAAGTGATAATACGTTCTTAATTTTGGAGACTAGACCATTTTAATTGGTTTTGTGGGTGCTCAAATGTTCAGAAGACTTACATATCTTTAATCCAGCTTCCAGTGTGTGGTTATAAGACAGTGAATTAATTGTTTTCTTTTGCACACTTCAGTGAGGTTCACAGAGGATCCAAGTTTGGAGCCATCAGTCTTAATTACACACCTGCTTCCAATCTATGAACTGTTGATACCATTAGGTTACATACCCTTTGTTTTCACACAGGCATTGTGATGTCTTGCCAGGTTGATTATGTACAATTTTGTGCAATGTTCCCAGTTTCTAAGTCCTGTTACTTTTTCTGTATTTAAAACATGCATACGACTATGTTTTGGCCTGGATGTGTTGTGCCTATGAGGACTGGATGAATACTAATAAATCACATGGGCAACCTGCTAAAGCTGAAATAAAGAGAGCAACAACAAAAGCCTTGACAAGGACAAAACGAGAACAAAGCAACAAGAACAAAAGAGGTTAATTGCACACTTCAGACCAAGTTTATCTAATCACACAAGCCTTGCTGTTATGTTTTGTTGTTAATTTAATGAGGACTATTCAAAGGTAACATCCAGTGAGTGAAAATTGGTGTGATCAATACAAAAATCAGTTAAATAGAATTAGCACTATATTTTTGGTCAGTATGCACAAAATAAATAATAGTCATATATTTTATATACTATATACTGTATACTTTATAACTGAAGAATTGAAACTTCTAAGAAAGGTGCTTTGGGGTAAGATGCCTGAACTGTTTTGCAGAGATTGAATGTTTTCTGTTTCCAAAATACAATAATAACTGTGCATTCTTATTATTCTGTACATATGCTGTTGACCTATGTTACAAAATGCCGTATAGGTAATCATGATATACAATCAATCAAGCAAGCTTTGTGGCATTATATCTTTTATATTACTACTCAGTGTTTGTACTCAATGCTAGCTGTAAAATCTTTTTGCTCTCTTGTCCACCAAACCCTACCAATGTTACATATACTTACTGTCTACTTGTTTACCGTTTTGCTTTTAAAAACATTTTGGTTAAATATATATTCAAAATAGTAAAGGTGTTTCTTATGTGCTGAAATCATAACCATTATAAACAATAAATTCTATTACATTCTATTTGATAAATGCATTGTAGAACAGTTTACTTTGATTCCTACCATTAATTAATTTATAAATAAACAAATCACTTTGACTTTTTCTTGTACACTGAATGAATTACTAATAATCTTAAAATTAATTGCCAAACATGCATCATATTTAAAGCTGATCATTGTGTTTAATAAAACATCATCTTTTTTTTTCATTTATATAATAGAATACATTTGTTTTGACAAGAGGCAAAATCTCAAAACACAATGAAATGTGAACAATCCAAGGTTTGAATACTTTTTAAAACAAATGTTATACTACAGTCAGTCAATGGGCATGCAATTTTTTTTTTTTTCCAGGAACCAATTTACATATGAAAAATCAAAAGAAAAAGCAGAATGGTAAGGAAAATGTTATACATGCATTTCAAGGGTACACAGACTGATGATACCAAACCTTCTATATATGCCAAAAGACCATACAGACCACTTTTCTTCTCTGCTTTGATTTTAAATAGGCAAAGTTCTTCTGCCACCTTTTGGCTGGCACCCCGCATGTAACTGTATACTATTTACAATGTCTGATGTGAAAAAAACAAAAAAGTGTTGGGATTTGTGCTCATTCAGTCACAAGAGCATTAGTGAGGCCGGGCACTGATGTCGGGTGAGGAGATCTGGGGCGTAATCGGAGTTCTAATTCACCCCAAAGGTGTTCAGTAAGGTTGAGGTCAGGGCTCTGTGCAGGCCACTCAAGTTCTTCCACTTCAACCTTGGCAAACCATTTCTTCATGGAGCTCGCTTTCTGCACAGGAGCATTGTCATGTTGGAACATGTTTCGGCCTCTTAGTTCAAGTGAAAGGAAATTGCAATGTTACAGCATACAAAGACATTCTATACAATTGAGTGCTTCCAAATTTGTGGCAACAGTTTGGGGAAGGACAACATATGGGTGTGATGCTCAGGTGTCCATACACACACACACACACACACACACACACACACACACACACACACACACACACACACACACATATATATATATATATATATATATATATATATATATATATATATATATATATATATATATATATATTAGTCTATGTATATACAGGTGGTCATATAGTGTATTTATTGTATTGACTTGTTCTTTTCACACAGATTCATTTAATTCTGAGATCATACAGCAGCAACATGCTCATTATACTGGTTGGCCAATGCACTGAACAAGGTTACGATATCCTTCTTCACATTTTCATGTGTTTTAATGGCTTGGCCTAATTACTCTCAACATGTTCAACAACTTCTACACCAGACTAGGGTCATTGAACTGCCCATTCATTCTTTATCCTGATCACGGTCAAGGTGGACCCAGGGACTACACCACCAGAAACACCACTAGAGGTCAGTATGCAATAGGTCAAACCAGATCCAGTGACCATGCGGAACGTCTAGCACAGTTCGATGTCCCTGTTTAAACACACCTGACACAGCTTATCAGTTAATTACCGGGTTGAATATGTGTGTTACTGCATGAGAATCCGCAAACTAGTGCTAGACCGTGGCCTTCCTGGATGCTGGACAAAGCAGTAGTGTTGGAGCACATGTTTTGACTTTCCAGAAATCATAGAAAGTCATTTTTTACCTCAACATCGCCAATGTTTTTTTTTATGAAGTAAAAGGCCATCAAGAAAAAACCCACCATGAACAACGAGTAAGCTGATCATTCAAAATAATTTTACCTTGTGTACAATTGTAGCACCTGTGAAACAGGAGAACCAAATCATGATGATGTCCATATTCATTTTAAGCCCAAGAAGCACATCTATACCAAACGTTACAAAACCCATGTTTCTTATATGAATGCCTAAAAAAGGATTTTCCCGAACAAGTCAAGCAGGAGGTATATTGGATCAAGTAGAGAAATTACCCAGAGCTTTTTGTTCACCCTTTTCAAACCCTGTTCACTGAATTCACAGAATTTTAATGCACTGGGTGACAACAATCTATTTTATAATTTCTGATAAGACGAGTATTAATGTGTAGTTTAGGGCAATTATACAGGAATGACAGACAATTTGTCATGATAATATCTGCTACACATCCATTATTTTACAATATATGGCAGACTGTGTTATTACCCTCGGGCTATCATGTTAGACATGCTGTATAATAAGAGATCAGGATGTTGGGTGACAATAAAGTGCGCAAGTTAGTGATGGGTTTGCTTTTGACAGGTAATTTCTTCATGTTAACATTTGCTACATGGGAGGCATACGTCAATACATAATCAACTATTTAGTATATATACAGTGGGGGAAAAAAGTATTTGATCCCCTGCTGATTTTGTACGTTTGCCCACTGACAAAGAAATGATCAGTCTATAATTTTAATGGTAGGTGTATTTTAACAGTGAGAGACAGAATAACAAATTGATTAATTGATTTGCATTTTAATGAGGGGAAATAAGTATTTGATCCCCTATCAATCAGCAAGATTTCTGGCTCCCAGGCATCTTTTACATAGGTAATAAGCTGAGATTAGGAGCACCCTCTTAAAGGGAGTGCTCCTAATCTCAGTTTGTTACCTGTAAAAAGACACCTGTCCACAGAAGCAATCAATCAATCAGATTCCAAACTCTCCACCATGGCCAAGACCAAAGAGCTGTCTAAGGATGTCAGGGACAAGATTGTAGACCTACACAAGGCTGGAATGGGCTACAAGACCATCGCCAAGCAGCTTGGTGAGAAGGTGACAACAGTTGGTGCGATTATTCGCAAATGGAAGAAACACAAAATAACTGTCAGTCTCCCTCGGTCTGGGGCTCCATGCAAGATCTCACCTCGTGTACTTTCAATGATCATGAGAACGGTGAGGAATCAGCCCAGAACTACATGGGAGGATCTTGTTAATGATATCAAGGCAGCTGGGACCATAGTCACCAAGAAAACAATTGGTAACACACCGCGCCGTGAAGGACTGAAATCCTGCAGCACCCGCAAGGTCCCCCTGCTCAAAAAAGCACATGTACAGGCCCGTCTGAAGTTTGACTGAATGATTCAGAGGAGAACTGGGTGAAAGTGTTGTGGTCAGGTGTGGTCAGATCTCTTTGGCATCAACTCAACTCGCCGTGTTTGGAGGAGGAGGAATGCCGCCTATGACTCCAAGTCATAACACCATCCCCACCGTCAAACATGGAGGTAGGAACATTATGCTTTGGGGGTGTTTTTCTGCTAAGGGGACAGGACAACTGCACCGCATCAAAGGGACGATGGACGGGGCCATGTACCGTCAAATCTTGGGTGAGAACCTCCTTCTCTCAGCCAGGGCATTGAAAATGACCTTAATGACTTGGAGAGGATCTGCAAAGAGGAGTGGGATAAAATCCCTCCTGAGATGTGTGCAAACCTGGTGGCCAACTACAAGAAACGTCCGACCTCTGTGATTGCCAACAAGGGTTTTGCCACCAAGTACTAAGTCGAAGGGGTCAAATACTTATTTCCCTCATTAAAATGCAAATCAATTTATAACTTTTTTGAAATGAGTTTTTCTGGATTTCTTTGTTGTTATTCTGTCTCTCACTGTTAAAATACACCTACCATTAAAATTATAGACTGATCATTTCTTTGTCAGTGGGCAAACGTACAAAATCAGCAGGGGATCAAATACTTTTTTCCCCCACTGTAATATGCATTGAATCACACAAGCATTAAATTCTATATGTATTGTAATATAGCATGGAATGCATGATGACAAAACATGACTTCTGAAATGTGCTGATGATCAGGTGAGCATGCTGTGTTCACTTTGATACCTCACAATGAAAAATGCATTGTCATCTAATGTACATTTATATACACAGCTTAAATCAGATGATCATTTGATGATCATTTCATCATGATTAACAACCAACAAACACAATCCCTGACAAAGTACTAGCCTACCACATTAGCATTTACATGTAAATGGATGCAAATGACAGAGCAGCAGAGGAATGGTAGACACAGAAATTACAAGTCTGTGATAATCCCCTGGGTAGATAAGGCCAAGAGGAGGTTTTTCGGGGGCACTGAGATGCACACTACACACATGGCACTGGATAAGGTGGAGGAGGTGGAGGATAAGGAATAATGTGATAATGTCTTCCCAAAGTCTCAGTCAGTGGGGAATGGAAAGGGGAATTGGAGGGGAATCCTTATGTCAACTGGTTTTAGCTTTAGTTTTAGGAACATGTGTTTAATTTGATTACAATTTTATTGCAGTGCGTGAATTTTGGAATGCCTTATCATTTTCTTAATAGACTAACATGACTTAGAATTACACACTGCACTTATTACAGGGTAGCCAATACTTATAATCAGTAATATTCAATGTGAGCAGAACTGAAATATTTATCACTGTTTTTCTGCATATGGTACAATAATAGAAATCATCTTTTGTTTAGTGTGTGATGCAGATGGGTGTATTTTTCCAAGGTGTGTGGTTCTAATTAACAGGCTGAGACTGTGCTATTCGCCCCTTCTCCTGTTTTCCTCACTTCCATACAAGCAGATTTTAAAAAATAAATAAATAAATAAATAAAAAACAGTGAGCAAATGGGCAGCAAAGATGATAATCTTTTGTTGTATCTATTGTATTAAGACAAAGTTCTTTTGTTGTACCTGTCTTTGTTGCTTATTTTTATACTGTAAATGCATTCTATAATTATGTCTTGTCTGTAAATGTGTTGAAGTTATGTACAACAAAGCTGATTTTTTTTTTTTTTGCCATTCCTTCCTTTTTCCTGCAATAGTAGATTTAATGATTTCAGAAGTGTTCCCATTGTTCCAAATGTTATGGATTCCCAACGCTCTGACACTCCCTTCCTTCCCTCCCTCCCTCTCTTTCTTTCTTTCTTTCTTTCTCTCTCTCTCTCTCTCTCTCTCTCTCTCTCTCTCTCTCTCTCTCTCTCTCTCGCTCTTGCTCTCTTTCTCTGTTTCTGCATGGCCTACCCCACACAATTTGCCTTTTAGAGCAAAGCCATGGTCACACACCTCCACACGCAAATAAACTCTCATGCAGCTGTAGCTTTTTTAAATTCTTCTCCATGAGGTAAAAAAAAAGGGAGTGGCATAGAAAAAATGCAAACCTGTATTATTAGATTTAGCATATATCACATTTCCTCAAGATTGCTCTGTCAGAGGTTTTGTTGAAGTGGCTTAAAAGACCTTTAGACAGCTAAGACCTTTGTAATGTTATGTACAAAACAGCACATTTAGCACAGTTACTAGCTGTACTGTTCCTCCACCTTCGTACTCACGGCTGATAAAGTGAGAAGTGGAATTTTTTCCTTTGGGTGGTGCGTCACAAGAAAGTCATTACATCACATTATCAGGCCAGTGATTATGGACATACACACTTGGAACCTGATTAAGCTTATTGTGCAGTATAGACACTCAGAGGTATAATGTATGAGATTTCATTCTGTCATTTGTTCCTGACACCCCTGCAGCATTTCTTTTCTGTAAATGCAGCGTCAAGAAATGTGTGGAGGGCTAGGAAAACCCTACATTTTCCATTATATAGGTATGAAAACTACGGTCTTTCCCTGAACAGAAATATGTTTCTCTTTCCATGTGTCTCAACCAGAAGTAAAGTTATAGTATTTTAAAATCTGGTTACCCCCAAAAGTGGTAGTGAGAAAATTGCATTTATAGATTCCTTTCCAACTCCACGAAAATATGGCGCGACTACCTCTACATTTATAATGTGATCTACTTAAGGGGAAAGAAATTAAATCAGATCAAGTCTAACTTAAGCATGCCTGTTTACAATTACACTCACTGCCTTAACTTGAACTCCCAACAAAGTCTCACTCCTGCTTTTTACACTGAGCCTGTTTACTGCCTTATTTTCCTATGTTTTGTATATCCAGGTTTGACTTTGTTCCTGCCTCTTTCTAGTTTGGTCCTTGCCGAATTCAGCATGTTTGTAGATCACTAAACACTTTCCCTGCATATCGAGTCTGATTGCTGCCTTTGGTTTGTCTTTGCTGGTTTGTTCAATAAAACTTTGTATTTGCATTTAAGCCTGCTCCTTTCTGGCACACAGTAAAGTAACTGTTGAATTTTAGAGTTTTGAAATGCACTATATAACTAACACACACACACACACACACACACACACACACACACACACACACACACACACACACACACACACACACATACATACATACATACATATATATATATATTATAATACTGTCTAGGTTTAGAACACCTAAATACCTCAAAAGTGTTCATATTAACTGTAAGACAAATATACAGTAATGTTAAATGTAAGCAAATTTGTGACATTGATCATGTCAACTGCTTTATACAAAAGGTCAGATTTCAATCGGACAACATTCTGATGAATTTGATATAAAATGGTTCATAAGGTTTTGCACAAACCTGTGGAGTCCATGCCAGCTCGAGAACACACTGTCATTAAAGCAAAAAGGGGATGTACCAAATACTGAGACGCTCTGAAACTTCATGTAAATATTTCAAAGATTCTACTTTTCACTCAAGTTGTTGACCATTGTATAATTTGTAATGAAAATTGTTGTATTAAATTAGAAAAGAATGCAAAATAGAAGCATTCTCATTAGTGGTCTCTACAGACTGTATGTTATGTTCTAATTAGTGCTCCTAATTAGAGTGAAACAGATCGGCCTTTTCCAATTAGATCTTTGCAATAAAATAAAGTCACAAACATTGCTCAGATCACTTATAGCTATTTCTTACTGACATTTTCTAATTCTAGAATATTTAATTTGAACTCATCTTGAAGTTTAATAAAGGGTTTTCAGACACAAAAGTGCAGCAGACCATCCAAAGTTAGGACCTCTTCATGTTAATACACCAAACACAGCATCTTATCATCTGTGGGAGGCCATTAAAACTGACTGGAACAACATTGCAATGTTTATGTGTAAAAGGCTGTCTGCAAGTTTACCCCAAAGATGTCATTATAAGGGGGGGAAAAAAGGAAAGTAAAAAACAGTTCCATTTTAATTTATGGTGCATCGTCTTTGGTGTAAGTCTTTACTTGTTTGTTAACGTTCATTCATTGCTAAATTATAATTACTAAATTTTATGCACTTTTTGCTTGGCCAATATTAGCCCCATGTGGTCCAGGCAAGCATGAAAGAGTATTTTTTTTTTAAATAATTTTTTTTTTTTTATAAAATGAAACTTGTAGACTGTCTTTTACACTTGGACATGTTGAATGATCTGTGACACTTTTGTGGCGAAAAGAACCCTGGACCATGAAATCCCTGTAATTTTAGTTAAACTTCAACATGCTAATTGAATTTGCTTACTTCAAATGGGTACATCGGTTCCACATGATTGAATTAAGTTACATTAACACAATCTGTTTTCGTACATAGAAGATGATTTGATCACATATTTTCAAATCCCTGAATAAAACCAAACTCCACAATCTTACTTGAGCTGAGGATTGAATCTAGGTCAATAGAATTCTGCAACAGCAGCGTTACCGCTGTGCTTTTCTACCACACATGTTCTAATAGGCTTAATTTAATTCTATAGTTATAGGTCACGTCAGTGCCAATGTGCTTGTCAGATTTGATAATGAAATTGGTTTACATTTACACTACATGAATTGATCGTGCTCACTCTACATAATTCCATCCATCCATTTTCCGTACTATTTATCCTACACAGGGTTGTAGGGGAGCTTGGGGGATATCCTTGGGGCACAGGTTGGGGAAGACCCTGGACAGGGTGCCAACCCATCACAGGGCACAATTGCACACACATTCACACAACACAGACAATTTGGAAATGCCAATCAGCCTACAACACGTCTTCTGGGAGAGGAACCCGCCGAAACACAGGGAGAACATGCAAGCTCTGCAGTTGTAAATTCACTTCTATTTATTCTATTACCTGTATATACCCCCACCTTCTGTACACTCCGTTACCCCTTGCATAGCTGTACATAGCATCAGTACCATGTCTATTCTGCCTTAAGCTTATCATCTCTTCTTTATTTTATTCTATTCTATTTTTTTTTAAATTCGTATTATTATGTGTCTTGCTCTTTTGTTAAGCTTCACTTACCAAGTCAGATTCGTTGTGAGTGCGAGCACACTTGGCAATAAAGCAGCTCATTCTGAGTTTTATCTAAACTAGTAATATTTTCTCTCAAATCTGACAGACCACATATTTCTTTTTTTTCAGTGAAGTTAAATATCCAGGTATACATATCCAGGGTCCTCGGTTTGATCCTGACCTCAGGTTAGTGTCTGCGCTGAATTACACATGTTCTTCTCCTGTCTGTGTTGGTTTCCTCAGGGTTCTCTGGTTTCCTTCCACGCTTCAAAAACATCCCATAACTAAGAAAGCCCAGCAGCACCCCTACTTTCTGAGAAGGCTGAAAAAGAGCCCATCTCCCACCCCTCATCCTCACTACATTCTACAGAGGAACCACTGAGAGCATCCTGAGCATCTGCATCACTGCCTGGTTCGGAAATTGCACCGTATCGGATCGCAAGACCCTGCAGCGGGTAGTGAGGGCAGCTGAGAGGATCATTGGAGTCTCTCTTCCCTCCATCATAGACGTTTACACCACACAGTGCATCCGCAAAGCAACCAGCATTGTGAATGACCCTACACACCCCTCACACAAACTCTTCACCCTACCGCCATCTGGAGAAGGGTACCGAAGCATTTGGGCCCTCACGGCCAGACTGTGTAACAGTTTCTTCCCCCAAGCCATCAGACTCCTCGATACTCAGACACACACACAGGCACACACGTGCGTACACACACACACACACACAGACACACACATTTCTGTACTGACTCCCTGTATTTTTGCTGCTAATGTACTTAAAAATATTATGTTTAATTCCTTGTCACCACTTATAACTGCTATATCCACATATATTATAAGCTAATCTGCTGTATACTATGTCATAATATGTTATGTTTATATTCACAGCATTTTTTTTTTATTATTATATTGTTATTCTTTTGCACTACCTGTTATATCTCACACTTTCACACTAGAACTGTGTACTGGTCGGCGCTACACTGTTACTCACTGTGCCCATTGTCCCGTTTTAGTAGTACTGTACTGTCTTGTGTTGTTTGCACACGCACTTTATGTATAATGTGTAGGCCTTACTTAGTTCTGTGTTGTCTCATGTAGTTAGTGTGTTGTTTTATGTAGCACCATGGTCCTGGAGGAACGTTGTTTCGTTTCACTGTGTACTGTACCAGCTGTATATGGTTGAAATGACAATAAACAACTACAACAACAACAAAGCCACTTGACTCGACTTGCTGTGTGGATTGGCTACACTAAATTTCCACTAAGTCTGAATGAGTGTGTGCATGCAATAGACTCGCATCCCATTGAACGCAACCATGCTTCAACACAACCCTGACCAGAATAAAGCGGTTACTGAAGATAAATGAATGAATATTCGAATTAGTGTAGCATGGTTAGCCGAAATACTGTAGATAGTAGTATAGTTAGTAGTATAGCTGTTTTTTTATGTTTAATTCAATTTATAATTCTACTGTATTTGATTTATGATAATGCTCTTGTTGTTTGTTGTCACTCAGACAGGACAGGAGAACGGGTTGCATTGTGGGCTGGTCTGTGTGTGAAGGTAAGGGGGAGGAGGGGAAGTGCGCTTTTGTGTGAATGGGACGCGACCGTGGTGGCGGTATCCCGCGTCCTGACCCACACGAAAACGCGAACGGGAAGAACGTTTGTCGGTTTGCTTTGCGTTTTCTCGCTTCTGCCTCAGCGTTAATGACTTAACGTACCGAAAATGACGCTGTAGTGTAAACCAGGGCGAGGAGGCTCCGTTAGAAAGACAACACCGGGAACCTGACTGTGGACTGGAATAGCGCTGAGAGGTGAGCTCGCTTTGTCACTGTAGTGTTCACTCGGGTCGCGACTTTTATGTGTTTGCTTGACAGAAATGCGAAGAAACACTTCGTCCAGGTTTTGTCTTGTGTGTTCGCTGTTCTGTGGCTGTGAGTGCAGGTTAACTGCGTTCACTTGACCGGTTCTTGTCCTGTTTACGTGTGAATATGTATACTATACACAGTTATAGAAGGTGTTATAGCCTACGACTGCTCAGCGTCATTAAAACACTATGTATTTATGGTCACGAGACGTTCTGGACTAAGTCAATGAGATGCTGGGAAAGTCTACTTGGGAAAGATGATACAATTGACATAAGTAACACAAAAGACTGACTTTCCTCTTACTCTTCTATTATTGTATTTCCTCAATTTCTTGACAAACGTATCGTATCACATTTGACATACTAAGACCTGTTCACATAATCAAACAGAAAGTATGTAATGACAGATTTGAATATGAAATATGGCAGTAGCTCATAAAAAATCTGTTTGGTGAATGAGCTGGTGCCAGGCTGTCAATCACAAAGCGCTTGGCAGGTCTTAAGGAAAAAACCTGTGGTGCACCAGGAGACATGTGTGTTCTTGTTTTCCTGTAATCACACATGGTAGGTGCTGATTACACCTCTGGCCTGGGTGTCTTGAACAGAGTTTTTAAAGACCCAACTCTATCAAAAAAAAAAAGAAAAAGCCAGTCGTTTCCCTTCACTGTTGCTGGCCGTGGCGGTGAACTTCCCGTTTCCTGGGAAAGACAAACAATGGGAGAACGGAGGACATGTGACATCCGGGCTGTGTCTGAAGCTGACAGACTGCAGACCAGATTTAGACTCGTGCCCTCACATGTAATAAAGCTGATCTTTATGGAAAGTGTTAGAGAGGATTGGGATATCTGGAGCAGACGATGTTGACGGTGCGCCGTGTAAGCAAAGGGAAGTACACGAAGAGAAAAGGGAAAGTTTCATGTCAGGCAAGGACTGGGTTGTGAATTAACAGGTGATTCATTCGTTACTTGAGGGCAGACATACTGTTTCTTACATTTCATGCAGACTTGTTATGAGGTCAGTGTTGTATTGGTTATGGAATAAGCGCACACACACACACACACACATACACCCCCCACACATACACACCCAAACAATCAGAACAAAAGCAGACAGGCATTGTTCTGATTTTTGGTCTGGGATGTTCAGTTGCCTTTAATGCGGTCAGCTGTTCCAATTCAATAAAGCTATTAACAGACACAAAAGATTGAAGCCCAGCCAACACACATGAGAGTCATTTGCGTTTCAGGCTACATTAGTAGTCTCACAAATAGAAGTCATGCTTTTAATATAAAAAAAAAAGAAAGAAAAAAAGAAAAATGCTTTAAAAAGTCAACCTTTTCTGTCTAGACTTTACTATATGCATTATTCAGCCTGTAAGGGAAATATGTTCAGTGTTATTTGTGAAAGGATGCCATTGCCATTTTCATTCTCATTGCATGTCATTTTCTTTCACGCATTTAAGATTAGTGAATGTTGTCATATGATACAGTTGTAAATCCAGTCCGGTTTGTGATGACTAATAGGACAGATGGCCAAATTTACAGTGACATCTCGTTGGACAGGTTTGGAAATGCAGACGCTGCACAAAGGATCTCCTAATCGTGCTTGTGAAAAGACAACTTATTATAGTAGAATCAGGATTTTAAATGCTCACTACTCAGGTTTGGAGGTTCGGAGAGCCAAAAAAGTCAACGTCTCGTTACTGCAACAACAGGAGGCTTTCAGGTTTATAAGGGAAATCAATTCGAAGCGCCTGTAGCCGATGGTCACAGCAGGGATGGCCTAAAGGGACACGGAAATGAGGAGTCAGTTAAAGCAAACCGGTTAAAGTGTGACTGAGCCACGTTATGAGCTATAAGTGCTCGGCAGTAGTGATGGACAATGTGGGGAGTGTAAAACAAGATGAGTGGGTCACAGTTATATTGAGCCCTCAAGTAATTCGAGAGGATAAACGTAACCGTGCTGCTGCATATCATTTGGGCTATCGGTCTGTGCTTGCTTTACATAGAAATGACCACCCTGTGGTGTAAGTAGGGTCAACAAACAGTCTTTGACGCTAGACTTCAGCTAGACTTTATTTCTCTGTCGCACTCTGTCTTTCTCTTCTCAGGTCCTTCGCTTTGTACTTCACGATATCCATAATGCCTACATTTCCATCCACGCAGTAATCCAAATGTGGGCAAGTTTATGCACAACATTTTTTTTATTTTTTTTTTGGATCTGTTTTATAGCTACCGTGGTGGTGGAAAGTTTGCGAACCCTTTAGAATCTGCAAAAAAATATGACTTAAATCATCATCATATTTTCACACAAGTCCTAAAAGAAAAAAAGACCAAGAGATCACAGTTAAACAAATGAGACAAAAATATTATACTTGGTCATTTATTTATTAAGGAAAATGATCCAATATTACGTATCTGTGAGTGGAGAAAGTATGTGAACCTTTGCTTTCAGTATCTGGTGTGACCCCCTTGTACAGCAATAGCAATCAGTTGATTAGTTGCAGTTATTGCTGAAAAACCGATGATGTTTTAAGTCGTATTTATGCAGAAATTACAGACATTTCTAAAGGGTACACACAAACTTTCAAGCTCTACCATATGTAGCTGTCCCATGAGTGTTGCTCTCATTCCCATGATAAAGAACAGGCTGCAGAAACATTTTTACTTCATCCCTGCTGTATGACTTGCATGGAAGTTGTTTTTGTGTTTCCAAATGTGTCTAATCTTATAAACGGACGTTAGCTTTCAGTAAAATACAGCTGCTGTTTTTGTAGCCCATGTTTAGTAGACAGATTCACAATGTTATCATAGACACATGAGCATTTTTTTCTTAATACCTTCCCACATCTGTGAGACTCTTGAGTTACATTAGTCACTCACATGAGGCTTCACAGTGACACACCCGTTCACCTTGTGCACGTGTGTGGCGGGGATTTGATGGCAGACGCTTCGAGTGCCCTCTGCTGCTGCGGGATCCCGCCGGGAGGCTGTCCCTCTCTTGACAGGGACGTTTCCGGAACAATAGGTTGCACGTTTGTTAACAAATCCCCCCAGAAAATAGCGCATTCCCAAATGAAATCCATTAAATCCGCTTTTTTTGGCCACTTCTGCTGTGCTGTGCCGTAAGAATAAATGCAAGCGTGCGATGGCAAGCTGGAGTGGTTCCTTGTAATGCAGCTAAACAGACCAAACATTCACAATATGCTGCAAGTCTTTGTTGCCTTGTTACTTGTTGCTCTCTGATGTCTATTTACGGCTGATCCTTTTAAGTTTTCCATTGTTTTTTTTTGTTTTTGTTTTTCTTGGTTTACGTTCTTGGAGCTGCTTTGAAACAGGTTTCACTGCCTTTTCTGAGAATCAAAGAAGATATGCAATGTGTAGCTGCAGTAGCCTCAAGCCTTATGGCCTTTCAGAGTGGTGGGTTAGTCCGCTCTTATAGAGCTTCAGGTGTTTGCTTTTCTGGCATCTTTTTACCTCATTTATTTATCCGTATAAATCTCGGGCAGAAAGCCCAGAGAACAAAGCACGCTGTTCTGTTTCATACAGCACACTGTAGCTTCCCTGCCGCTCAGCTAACGCGCTAGAGGGGAAAATTGAAGATGATTTGTTCAGTAATTACCTCATCCATCACACACTCGCACACGCACAGACACACGCACAAACACACACATAAACCTAACGCCACTGCACAGACTGAATAATAGTGACTGTTTAATTTAATTCCATAGTGACTGGCATCAGAAGGATGGGTCATTGATGATGGGCTAAATGTCTGCTACTACTCTGTGTTTTTTTTTTTTTTTTTTTGCATGTGTTTCCTCTCTAGAGAGACATTAGCGTGGAGTATATCGAAACAGAAGGGCACCAGGGAGCAGTCATGACCTACAGTCTGGAAACTGCAGAAATCAATAGAGCAGCGTGGGTAAAGTGCAAAGTCCCAGATGAATAGGCCTAGTTGAATGTGGGGGAGGAGAGGTAAACTGTAGTGTGTGAGAGTATGATAGAGGATCCCTCCTCCCTTTTCCTGTACTCCCTCGTCTCCGTCTGAGCCGGTGTATGTGAATCAGGGGGAAAGAAGCTTGCAGAAGTGTCAGGCTCTCTGGCCAAGGTCTTCCGGCCACTTCAGACTGCTGTATAATCTCACCATTAGTCAGGCAAGACTGTGAAGTGAGTCAAAAGCCAAAGACTGAATGAAACACAGGCCTTTGGTTGGAAGAAGAGCTGGTATTTTGACCATTTGCAGTTTTAGCTTAGTGTAAATTCTACATAAATTTAACAGTGCCACTGTACATCATGGTTGCTGCCTGTTTGTACTCACTGTCAAACAGAAATCACAACTTGTGTCCACAGTTTAAGTTGGTTCAATTATATTCTTTTCTGATCTTTGAAAATATATATATTTTTTAAGTCTTTGGCCGTTGTCACCTGTAAAGAGTGTGTAAGCACTGTCCATCTGACCATCACACCCATAATTGCTTGTTGAACATCCCTTTCTAAAAAAAAAAAAAAACATGGGCATTAAAAGGGAGTTGGTCCCCTCTTTGCTGCTATAACAGCCTCCAATCTTCTGGGAAGTCCTTCCACTAGATATTGGAACATAGCTGTGAGGATTTGCCCATTCAGCCACAAGAGCATTAGTGAGGTTGGGCACTGATGTTGGGTGCACAGTCAGCGTTACAATTCATCCAACACAAAGGTGTTCAGTGAGGTTGAGGTCAGAGCTCTGCACAGGCCACTCGAGTTCTTCCACTCCAACTTTGGCAAACCAGGTCTTCATGGAGCTGGGTTTGTGCACAGGAGCACTGCGATGCTTGAACAGGTTCGGGCCTCTTGGTGACAGTGAAAGGAAATCTTAATGCTACAGCATACAAAGACATCCTAAACAATTGTGTGCTTCCATCTTCGTGGCAGCAGTTTGGGGAAGAATCACATATGGGTGTGATGGTCAGGTGTCTGTAAACTTTTGCATGGCAAGCAACTATCCAAAAGCACACTTAACTAACAAGGTTTTAGACATCTTTAGGTAGACTGACTGCATTTATCGCTGCATTTGTTAAACCGGCTTCACTGACAAGATCTTCAGGCAAGGATTTCCAGAATTCAGCAATAGAGATTTCTGAGATCAGGGTCAAGTCAGGGCCACAGCGTTATATGGTTGTTCTGTGAAGAACATGTGACAAGAATTTAAATCCAACTCTTTTAATCTGGCCTCCACTATGATTTATTTGCAACTTTGACTAGAACAAATACCCTGGAGTAAATCAGAAGGCCTTTTTCACAGAGCTAGGCCTTTCAGCTGACAAGGACAGTGTGTGTCTGTGTCTGACACCCTCATTGGCCCCAAATAGTAGTTAATACATAATCAAAGTGAACTAGTTAACCATTTCAGCCCTTCATTAGAAGCTGATTACCCGCTATAGAGTTCAGCACAGCGGGAGCTTTTATTCAGTTCAGAGAGAGAATTTCGCAACACCGTATGACCTGTGCATTCTCTTCTGGTGAATGAAATATCCAGAGTGGTGATGAGACAGGATTTCCTGCTATGTATCAGCCCTTCTTTTGTTGTATGAGGACTCCCTCTACACAATTGCACCATCACATTCTACCATCTGCAAATGGCACTGCGTACCTCATGGTGACCGTAATATCGCAATAGCACACAGGGCTGGATGAAAGAAAAGAAAAAAAAAAGGCTGAAAAGGCTTCAAGTATTTAAAGAAATATACTGCATAGACACTTTTACAAATGACTGTCTAAATATGCTGTTGCTGTGTATGGTGTACAATTGCAGCAGCCTCAAGTCTACTCTATATGTATTGAGGTGTATTGTGTTCTTCTGCCATCTTTCACTGCCCTTAAAGAAAGCACTATGTTATGTTATAGCTTCATCTACTAATGAAAATGACCTGTGTCAGCACAATGGTGTCAGTCACACTAACAATATGACCCGAGCTTGAGCTGAAACCTGATGCTCTCGGAGTGTGTGTTGCCCAGACCACTGCTCCCAAACTCCGAAAGTTGACGATAGCTGTCTCCTTCAGCTGACATTATAGACAGTGTGATTGAGTTGGGGATGCTGAGATAATGACTAGGTGTGGAGGTAGGTGATGACTATGAATTAATGGGAGCGATACGTTCATGTCAAATAGAACAGGGAAGTTCAGATGTAGACCGAAGTAAATACAAACCGATCTCACCACATAATTCCTAAACGTAAAAATAATCCTTAACTAAAAACACAATATGCTAATACAAGATGTTATAAACGAATAATTATATTGTAGTGATACATATATGAATGACACATACCAATATGTATTAACCAAATACAGTTGCCTGGTTATGATCATGGTTTTTGAAAAGGGAAACCAACCTCTATTTTCCAATTTATCTACAAACGGATTCAGCGATGTTAAAAACGGAGCATCTGTGTATCCTCCAACATGACAACAGTCCAAAACATAAAAACAAACACAATTGAAAATAGTTATTTAGATGATATTACGAAGGCTGGAGACAATTATAAAGACATTTATAATAGTATACCATATTCAATGAAATGAACATTTTAAAACTGATAATATTTATATATGATTTTCTTTTCTCCTGTTAATATCTTAATATTCAATATACTAAAGGAACATCTGTGAAACCTAATACACTAAATGTAACAGTATGAAAGCTTAACCGACTCCTCTTAGGATGACAGTGATGGTTCAACCTAATGTACACCTAAAGGAATAAAGCTGGTAGTGTTGATGGATGAACTGTGCCTGAACTCATGACAGATTTGTTGCAACATGAAGTGTCTTTGGCCTTATTCTTCCCATGAGCATATTTACTACAGAATGAAATGAAAAGCTTATTAAATATGAATGTTAGAGTTAATGGGAGGGTTCCTTCTCTTAGCAGCCTGTTTAAATCCAATCCACTGAGAGTCATTTTAATTAGGTCAAAATGAATAAAAATGTAGTCAGGTTGATGCCATACAGCATTGTAGTGGGTAAATAAGCGTGTTGTGTTGTAACAGAGATGCTGCGTAGTATCGATTGGTGTTTGTACAGCACGTACTTATTTCCAAATAGCATTCATACTGAGTCAGCAGGAAGTAAAACGGAGGAACACACGGACAGTTCTCGTAGTTAACACACAAGGACGTAACAATAAAAGAACAGAAACGTGTTAAGATTTGAGATTGATGATGGGAGGGATCTAAAAGTATGAGTCCATTAGTAAGAAAACAGCTTATTTAGCTGTTTGAAAAAGCCAACGTATCCAACGTAACAAAATTGTTTTTTTGTTGTCTCTCAACATCTCATATTGATTCAGTTAGTAAAGTCCTGTATGTGTCAAATAAGCAAATACTATACATTTGAACGGAGAAATAATTTGGTAGTGGAGTCAGACATATGGCTTCTACTGTATGGAGGTTAAACTACAAGTTTATGAAATGAATGAACAGGATGGTAGAAACTGCATATGTCTGAGCATAAGCAGAAAATCTAATGTGGTGTGTGTTGCTGCCCACTCACCAAGTATCATTCCGACTTCTACATTGTCTGAGTGACTAAGTAGGCATTCAAATTAGGTATTGAGGGAACACACTGTTCCTATGGTTCAATAAAAACATGCATACTGAACTGAACGGAAGTGAACATGAGTCATAATAAAATACAACACCTCAAGTGTTATACCAGTTTAAGTGTTTGCAGGCACTTACACTTTTTTAACAGCTGCTCCATGTCCATGTCGTCTCTTAGTCATTACACAGTAGAGTATTTCTTAATTAATAACTTTGTGTGTTTTTGTCAGTATTGTAATAATACAACAGGTTATTAAACTATTCAATATTAAATCTAATATCTATCAACTATTATATTTTCCATATATTGTAAAAAAACAAACAAACAAAAAAACAACAACAACAATACACAAGTGTGTAGCCTAACACTAGAAAATGGTTTCTCAGGGAGGTGCATTTCCCCTCAGGACATTCTGCCTCATGCAGGGAATCTATTCATGCTGGTCATCTATTGCATGTGATATTTAAACCCAACACCCCTTTTCTTCTCCTCTCTATTCTGTCTTTCTTTCTCTCTAAAGCTCAGCATCTGTGCTGTTCCTCAGAGACCTTATTAGTGGGGGCAGACAGCATGCATGCAAGTGACGTTAGACAGTGGCATCGTTTACCTCCTCCTTCTGCTCCGTGGCGTCTGTGTTAGGCGCACACACTGTTTACCACGGTTCAGAGACTGCTCTGTGGGGTGCTGTTCTGTAGCCCAGAGCCAGCAGCAAAACCCCAAATCTTAGTCCAAATGGACATCTCAATGGTTCAGTAGTGGCAGTGTCAGACATGCTGTCGGGACTCACAAAGCAGGGGCTGACTGTGCTACTGAAACCTTTCTTCCTGTGTTTTTAGCAGACTTTTTTTTTTCCTTCGGTGAACCCATGGTTTATTTCACTGACAGACTTCGTGAAACTGGACTCCAATAATAATATGAAAGAAGCTCTAATAAAATAGATCTAAGAGAGTGGAGACTACTGCTATTGGACTGAACATGATCAATATTAACTCTCAACACAATCCAACATGGTATTCAATGTGATAAATCTTATAGTCTTATATAAACTATAGTTTATTGAGTGATCTGCAGTTCAGAGTGATCACACTAGCACTTTAGCTGGTGCTCATGCTTTAGCAAGACAGGGGTTTAAGTCAGTCAGATTGGACTTGGGACATTTATCTAGGTGTAATGTGTGGATATTGGTTATCAGACAGTTGCTTGCCCATCGGACCTGTGCGAGCCATCTGGATGTAGTTCTGATTCTTTCCCACCTCCGTGAGATCTTCACACATTTAACATTGTGTGAATGTGATCATGACTGAGAGAACCTTTTAATGGAATGGCTTTTATTAGTGAAGGTGCAAGAGAGGGATGTGTGTGTGTGTGTGTGTGTGCTGAATGTCCACGTAAAGAAATAAATATATATATATATATATATATATATATATATATATATATATATATATATATATATATATATATATATATATATATATATATATATAGACACTTATATTTATATTTATAAAACAACTTTACAAATGAATTAGTATATACATAAAAACAACTTTTGTACCCATCATTTCCTGATTCCCTGAAACCTCCTACCCTCTGCTGTCTTAGTCTGTGCTATAACAGTAGATTATTGGTTGAACAATGCATTGTGGGTGTTCTCTAAAAGAACATGCAATTGAAAAACAGCCAATAAGTGCTTAAGGGTTAGAAGAATCTAGCCTGGAGAGTAATCGCTATTGCAGTGAAAAGATATGTCTGTACAACCCCTGATGTATAGAGTCTTCACAATGCAGAGGTCACGCAGATGACACCAGACTACTGTGAGTCAGGGTGTGAGGTCATCATGAATTGCCCAGCTGAAGCAGGAATACTAGACAAAAATAGGGGCAGGAATTGCTGGCTCTAATGCTCTGTGTTTATTTTATGCCATGGTTAGTGTTAGACATAGCACGTACACTGATCAGCCATAACATTAAAACCACCTGCCTAATATTGTGTAGGTCCCCCTTGTACCGCCAAAACAGCTCTGATCTATCGAGGCATGGACTCCACAAGACCTCTGAAGCAGATCCTTTAAGTCCTGTAAGTTGCAAGGGGGGGGTCTCCATGGATCGGACTTGTTTGTCCAACACATCTCACAGATGCTCGATTGGATTGAGATTTTGGGGAATTTGTAGGCCAATTTAACAACTCTTTATCATGTTCCTCAAACCGTTCCTGAACAATATTTGCAGTGTGGCAGGACGTATTATCATTCTGAAAGAGGCCACTGCCATTAGGGCATACTGTTGCCATGAAGGCATGTACTTGGTTTGCAACAATGTTTAGGTAGGTGGTACGTGTCAAAGTAACATCCACATGAATGCCAGGACCCAAGGTTTCCCAGCAGAACATTGCCCAGAGCATCACACTTCCTCCACCGGCTTGCCTTCTTCCCATAGTGCATTCTGGTGCCATCTCTTCCCCAGATAAGTGACACACATACACCCAGCCATCCACATAATGTAAAAGAAAACGTGATTCATCAGACCAGGTCACCTTCTTCCATTGCTCTATGGTCCAGTTCTGTTGCTCAAGTGCCCATTGTAGGCGCTTTCAGCGGTGGACGGGGGTCAGCATGGGCATTCAGTGGCCACACAGCCCCATACGCAGCAAACTGCTGTGCACTGTGTGTTCTGACACCTTTCTATCATAGCCAGAATTAACCTTTTCAGCAGTTTGCCTACAGTAGTTTTTCTATGGGATTGGACCAGATGGGCTAGCTTTCACTCCCCATGTGCATCAATAAACCTTGGGTGCCCATGAACCTGTCGCTGGTTCAGCGGTTGTCCTTCCAGGGACAACTTTTGGTAGGTACTAATCAATGCTTACCAGGAACACCCAACAAGACCTGCTGTTTTGGAGAATCTCTGACCCAGTCGTCTAGCCATCACAATTTGGCCCTTGTTAAAGTCGGTCAGTGTTCACCTGCTAGTGGTTTAATGTTATGGCTGATCGGTGTATAGTAAATGCATGATGCCTATAATATTCACTGTATAGTTACATGTATTAAAATTCTCTCAAACATATTTATTATAAAATTTTAGTCCTTTCAAACAAAATGTTTGAGATTTATATGTTTTGAAGGCAAATCTTGCCCCTAGGAAGTTCAAAGCAAAGAAAAATATTGGCAAAAAATGTAAATGTATTAAATGCTCCACAAAAATAAATTTATTTAATGTGATGTATGTAATTCAAATGTACACAATTCATATTCAGATAGTTTTGTCAGTTTCCATGCCCCATCCATTTGAAAAATCTCCTATAATGCTTGAAGAACACAGAGCAAGGAATATCCTGACCCCTCACCTCTCAATACAGAATCTCCCTTTGTGTATATAAGGCTGCCAATAATTCTTGAGTTGACTGTATATGGCCATAACTAAACGTATTCTTGTTGTTTTAGGTTCTCAGATTCAAGTGGGGTTTTTTTGGTGAATTTATTAGTTCCTAGTTAGTTAATGTTCAGTCAAATGCACAGATTTTTCACTGGTGTAACTTAATCCTAAAGCACAGGGTTCAGTTTTAGAAGAACAGTAGTGTATACTTCCAACCTGGAGGGTGTGTGTGTGTGTTAGTTTTAGGATGAGTGCCTTGCAGAGTCTGTGAGCTGGAGATGTGGGTGTGTTTGTTTTGGTCTGTGCTCACTACTGTGTTGTCTGCGACTACAAAGAGCTGACACAAGCTCATTTTGAACTGAAGCAAACAAGCCTTTTCCTGCTCCGCCTTATTCACACACTTTCTCTCACCCTGGAAAGCTGGAACGCTGAGATAGATATCTGCTCTATTGCTAACGCCTGAAAGAATGGAATCAAATATGTCTCATGTGATTAGGAAAAGCGTTGGCAGTAGTCCACTTTGTCTTTGTGACTATGGTGTGTTCCAAACCTGTGCTAGATAACCTACCTCAATTCAATGTCTATACTTGGATACACTAGCTAGTATACAGGCTTTGAGTGTAGAAGAGAGAGGCATAATGGGGAAAAGTGCGCCTTTTATATAATAATAAGTATTCTTTATGATCCTGTCTTACACCTCATTACCCGATTTTACGTGGTCCACTTACTATACTTATTCCATATATGAACGAAAAGGGACCATCGTAGGCCCACCAATATCTACAACCCCAATTCCAAAAAGGTGGGACGCTGTGTAAAATGTAAATAAAAACAGAATGCAATAATTTGCAAATCTCATAAACCCATATGTTATTCACAATAGAACATAGAAAACATAACAAATGTTTAAACTGAGGAAATGTAGCATTTTAAGGAAGAAAAAAAAAGGTAATTACAAATTTGATGGCTTCAACAAGTCTCAAAAAAGTTTGGACAGGGGCCACAAAAGACTGGAAAAGTAAGTGCTACTAAAAAGAAACAACTGGAGGAACATTTTGCAACTAATTAGGTTAATTGGCAACAGGTCAGTAACATGAACGGGTATAAAAAGAGTATCTTAGAGAGGCAGAGTCTCTCAGAAGTAAAGATGGCATGGAATCTGGATGGAAGCATGTGTTGCTCTAAAACCTGTATATACCTTTCAGCATTGATGGTGCCTTTCCAGGTGTGCAAGCTGCCCATTCCATAGACACCAATGCACCCCATACCATCAGAGATGCAGGCTTTTGAACTGAGTGCTGATAAAAAGCCGGATGGTCCCTCTCCTCTTTAGTCCTCTTTAGTTTAGAGGACGCGGCGTCCATGGTTTCCAAAAAGAACTTTTGATTTGTCTGTCCACAGAACAGTTTTCCACTTTGCCTCAGTCCATTTTAAATGAGCTTTGGCCCAGAGAAGACGGCGGCGTTTCTGGATCATGTTCACATATGGCTTCTTCTTTGCATGATAGAGCTTTAACCAGCATTTGTGGATGGCACGGCGAACTGTGTTCACAGACAGTGAGTTCTGGAGGTGTTTCTGAGCCCATGCAGTGACTTCCATTACAGAATC
Organism: Cranoglanis bouderius; assembly: GCA_023630585.1. Lineage (NCBI taxonomy): Eukaryota > Metazoa > Chordata > Actinopteri > Siluriformes > Cranoglanididae > Cranoglanis > Cranoglanis bouderius. The sequence continues at coordinate 13,017,591 of CM042537.1, forward strand.
ATGCCTGTTTTTAATGCAGTGCCGCCTGAGGGCCCAAAGATCACAGGCATGCAATATTGATTTTCACCCTTGTCCCTTGCTCACAGAGATTTTTCCAGGTTCTCGGAATCTTGATGATACTATGTACTGTAGATGATGAGAGATTCATAGTCTTCACAATTTTACGTTGAGGAACATTTATTCTGAAATTGTTCCACAAATTGTAGACACAGTTTTTCGCAGATTGGTGAACCTCTGCCCATCTTTACTTTTGAAAGACTCTCTAAGATACTCTTTTTATACCCAGTCATGTTACTGACCTGTTGCCAATTAACCTCCAGCAGTTTCTTTTGATTAACAGTTACTTTTCCAGCCTTTTGTTGCCCCGTTTTTGAGACGTGTTGCTGCCATCAAATTCAAAATTACCTTATTTTTTTCTTTAAATGGTTTTTAAGTTTAAACATTTAATGTTAAAACATTTAGCATGTTTTCTATGTTCTACTGTGAATAACATATGGGTTTATGAGATTTGCAAATCATTGCATTTTGTTTTTATTTACATTTTACCCAGAGTCCCAACTTTTTTGGAATTGGGGTTGTAGATATTCTTTGGGAAATACTCTGTTCTCAGCAGAGCAGTGAAGCATGGTAGTGGTAGAGTGTGTGTTGTTGGTACAGGTGTATCAGGAAAAGTATTCATATATTTGATATCTGATAGATGCCTAAAATGGATGTTTTACTATTAGAGGAAGGTAACTCTTATGGTCAAAAGCATATGTCCTATCTAATGGCTGTGGTGGCTCAACGGTTATGGCTCTGGGTTACTGATCAGAAGGTCGGGGTTTCAAGCCCCAGCACTGCCAAGCTTCCACTGTTGGGCCCTTGAGCAAGGCGCTGTATCATGGCTGACCTTGCACTCTGACCCCAGCTTCCTATCAAGCTAGGATATTTGAAAAGAAGAATTCACTCTGCTGTAATGTATATGTGACAAATAAAGGCTTCTTCTTCTAATGGCAACAGATGTCCAAACCGTCCTGGGGTCCCAGAATGTCAGTCCTGATTAGCAAGTGAGAAATAGGAGCTTCTTCCCAAAACCCTAACCTGCTTCAGGATAGATCTTGTTTTGATCCTCTGCCCCTGTGTTTGAACCCTGCACTTAATGAATGGTGTTGGCTTAGACACAGTGGCATGTTTAAGCCTGCTGAAGCTTATAACTTGCATTTCTGTGCATTCCACTAAGTGCAGAAAACACATTCCTTTATTCTACCTTATTTATTGTGGTGACCGTTTGTAGAGTAGATGTTCACTGTGTCAGTGTGAGAAGCCAGAAAACAGACAGTGGAATATGCCTAGGTACAGACCTGTGTACATTTACTCATTGGTTGACGTTTTTATCCCAAAAGACTTAGAGACAGGATACTGTTGAGCAAATGAGGATTATGGGCCTTGTTCAAGAACCCAACAGTGACATCTTTGGAGGTGGTTGGATTTAAACTAACAACTTTCTGGTTAGTAGCCCAGAGCCACAAATGCCATATATGTAATTAATAATTGATGCATCATACATTTTTACTAAATGAAATTATATACGTAAAACAATGTATTAATATACATAAGATACAACATGCTTTTAAGTAACTTTTGTTGTGTTTATGTAGGTCAATTTAAAGCACTTCCATTCCAGTAGTGCCATTTTGATATCAAAGTATTATGAATTAAAAAGCTATTAATGAAATGACAGAAATGTTTTTTATGCCCATCCTAGACGTTAAACCCTTTCATTCTTCATTAGCAAAGTTAGAAGTGAATGAAGTCTACCCTTAAACCCCGTTTATATAACTGTTATACCCAGCTTGGTTTGTGTGGTGGTGGCGGTTGCTGGCTTATTATCCAATTTGGGGCAAATGAAATTAGAGCTGTTGCTGCAGTTCTTTTATATTGATTGGCCTGGTTTCATAAAGCAGTCTGGTGCTCTGATTTAGCCAGCATAGATGATGTATATTGTAGCTGATGCTTGATTGTTCCTCAGTTTCAGTCACACTGTTTTTACTTCTACGTAGATCTGTTCTATTTATTTTACCCAAACATATCAAAGAGGAGCTACACAGCAGTGCACGTGCTCATGTCTACTTTAGTTTCTTATCCCTAACATCTTCTTAGTGTGTTCTGGGAGACTGCTTTCTCACAAACAGACTTTGGGGAAATGGGTTTCCAACTGCAACACATGACAGCTGTGTGTGTTGGTCTTCTTGTATGTGAGACTATGCACAATTTCTTCATCTGAGGCCAGTAGCAAGACTTTGAGCACACACACAGAGGAAAGATCTATACCAAATTTGTGAAATGTTTTGTGAAATGCTAATCACCCTAAAGAATATTTATTTCAAATGTAAGTTTATGTTACCATGAAGTTCCCAATTTCTTGATCTGATGGATATGTATTCAATTCAGTTTCAGTTTTATTTGTGTAGTTGTTTTTTTACATATAGCTTTAGATCCCTAATGTGCAAGCCAGAAGTGACGGTGGCAAACTCCCTGAGATAACATGCGGAAGAAACTTTGAGAAGAAAGGGAAACCTTGGCTACACCAGATAGTGGGATTATAAATCATTATTCTTCTAGAACTGTATACTATAAAGTCAAATTATACTGGACTAATGTCTGTACAATGTATATATAAAGTCAAATCATACTGTATAGTGTATACAGAAAGTCTAATCATACTGTGTAGTGTATTGAAAGGATGTCCAGTATGAGTCTTTTGTGAATAGGAGTCCTGGAATAAGCCCAATGTCTTTTATAATAACAGCAGCAATTCTTAGGTACAGCTCTGCAGTATCTAGGTGAGATTATCCACTCAAGCAAATGGTGAGGCAAATTTTTAGAGTTTCCATATGAGACTATCCACATATGCAAATATTTTGTTTTTTTCCCCCCTGAAGTCCCTTGTACAATATTTTCCAAAGTCAGAGTGCAGACAGGACCATGTTGATTCCAGAGAGATAACAGTGAACCTGACCCATTCTGCACTCCAGACCAGCCTGATCCATCCTGATGCTCTACTTCTGGTTGGAGTTCTCATCACTTGGAAGCCACTCAGTGTTGCTGAGGATGGACCCATATGAACAGCCTAAAGAGACCTTGGAGATGACATTGGACTGCGGTTGATACAAATCGTTTTGGTGCGATGTCTTGGGGCTGCGATTGCGGTGGCGGCTTTGGGACTGCAATTGCCACAAACAATTGCACAAACAGACTTTGCACTCGAGTCTCCATTGGTGAACGGTTTATACCGTCAACAGGATGGACTTCATATTAGGACTGTAGTGGGTTTCCTGATTGCACGGTTGCGCTGTTTTAAATCATGTAGCGCACAGTTATAGAAGGGAATTATTTATAATTACACTATCCGGTGTCACCCAGATGAGGATGGGTTCCCTTTTGAGTCTGGTTCCTCTCAAGGTTTCTTCCTCATATCATCTCAGGGAGTTTTTCCTTGCTACCGTCGCCTCTGGCTTGCTCATTAGGGATAAATTTATTAATTTAAAATTTAGATCCGAAATGTATATATTTCTGTAAAGCTGTCCATTGTTCTGTGAAGATGTCCATTGTTAAAAGCGCTATACAAATCAAACTGAATTGAATTGAATGTTGTGCTAGTGCCACCCTCATGTCACGGATGGACGAAATAAAGGTTATTTTTAAAAGGATTTCCTTTGGAATGTACCGGGTGGAGTTGTCTGATTCCTGGAGGAAATGACACCCTGAAGTATCTTCAAAATGTGAAGTATCTCTTAAGTAGGCCCATTTGCTCAGCACTAAAGCTTCAAATAACACCACTGCATAGAAACATAAGGAGCCATTATTATATATGGAGGGAGATCAACATGTTTTAAAAAGGCCTGGATAAACTGCAGCCATTGGAGTCATCAGTTTACACCATTATCTGCTAATCAGTGTAAGCACGAAAACAGCTACATACATCTTTACTTAACGTCTGGCCATAGTGCAGTGTTTGAGTTGAGAGGCTTTGGAAAGACATGAAAATAACAGAGTAAGAAACCACAATGCCTGTTTATGTGGACAAAGCGGAAAGACTGGGGCAGTCATTGTGTCTGCTTGTGTGTGTGTATATACTTTGAGTCCGCATGTGTATATGTTTTTTTTTTTTGTGTGTGTGTGTGTGTGTGTGTGTGTGTGTGTAAAGTGGGCAGAACGGGTAAGCTCTGGGGCCTGCCCTCCAGCTCTCTCCTCCAAAGGGGGAAAGTCTTGGATTTGAGCCTGTGGATGCAGGATTGAGCCAAGCTACTAGTATCCAGACCCAAACCTTTCTTTTGGGTTACAGTTAGGTTGGGAGAATTCCTGGAGGAGTATTGCTTCTTAGCGTTTCCTCCAGAAAAACATGGCTCTGGGCTTCTTGTGTGGCATGGAAGACATGCTGGCTTCTGGGAGTCAGTTAGTATGGACTGTTGCTGAGCAGATGCTGAGGAGATGCTACAGTGATGGACTGGTGCCATGTAGGAGGTTGATTCAATCATGGTGGCATATCAGAGATGTTTATCAGGTATGACCGTAATGAGCTAAGCTTTCAACAGCAGCTGATGGTCACAATTTGTGATTAGACAGCTCTGCATACCTCATAGATTAATCATAATCTTTAAAATACTGGATTTGAGCTTGATTTCCATGGTAAGATTCCCTTTGGAGAATGGCTTGAGGCAGGTCTGGAATTCTATTGAACTATTTGTGTTGTGATATTTAGTGTAAGTATTTTACAGGGAAATATTGAGCTGAACTGGTTACAGCGTCATCAGCATTGCATCGGCTATAAGTTAATGTTCTTCATTTCAGTGTGCGTGCAGGGAGTGGGAGGGGGGCTGTGATTGAAGATGCTCTAGATGTGTCTGTCATGGTCCTCAGAGCTTCTGTGGAGAAAAAAGTCATTTCCATGATATCCATGTCAGTTTGAATGATGCCACTGACCAGTTTGCATTTCCCAAAGAAGGATTTTTGAACAAAATGTCATTTTTAGAACATTATGTGTAAAAGAGGTTAGGGCAGTTTTGTGAATTGCACAAACGACAGTGAGGAATCTGAGAATTTCCCTGTTAGTCTTTAGTCTTTGGTTTGCTGGGTAAATCAAAATTTGGGCATAAGGTGTGGACAACTGTATAGTCAGTAGTGCAGATGAATATTTAAACTTTTATGTCAGGGAGAATTAATAAGTCTATTAAAATGACTAAATAATACTTCTTTTGTTGTGAATAGTTATTTCAAAACCTAAGTTTTCTCTATATCTCTATGAACACATTTTATTGCACAGTAATCCAATGTCTTCTTGTCTTCACAGTTTTCACTTTGGGTTGGATATTCTTATGTCCAGACAATCGCCTCTCCAGATGTTGCGTTTGGCGTCAGACCTTTATGGTAGTTTTTGGAGCTGGTAGATCTGAGTCATTGCCAGTCAGTTTTATTTGTTCCATGATGACTCCAGTGGTGACTATTTGTGTGTTTAGTGTTTAGTACTGGCATATTTGTTTCTGTTATCAGGAGAGATTTAACTTTATTTTCAGCTTATTGACACTGCATTGTTGCATTATTAAAGAAAATTAGCAAAGTACCGCTGAGCTAGTTCAGAGCTTTTGTGGAGTCTCAGGTCCCAAGAAAGAAACTCAACTTTGGGGGTGAGAATACTTGTGAGGAGGCTTTGTTTGAAGTCTCCTAACCCTGAGATTGTGCCTCAGGGGCTGTTGACCCCTGTGTCATAACCAGTGCACATCACATAACCCCTTCCTGTTTTTACCATGGGACACCCCCCACACACACTAAAAACAATGGATCATTGTAGAACTGTATATAATTAACAATTAAGAGAAAGTTCTACATGTATCTGGGTTTGTGATTGAACAACAACTGGATATAGCGTTCTCCTTGTGATATGGTGATCCCTGGTGATGCAAAAACCACTCTGAACCAGGCAGAGCCACTGTCTCATAGCCGGATAGACAAAAGCACAATGAAGCTGCTGTGCTGAGTGAATACATACGGATTCATAGTGGCCAAACAGGCATTTATTAGTGAAGGGTAAGTGTGAGTGGTGGATAAGGACAATAGAGTGGGGGTAGGGTGTTGGGGCCACACCGAGCTTACATAATACGAATACTGCCAGGATTACAAAAAAAAAAAAAAAAAGCTCTTCAGAACTTTGTCTTTTGGTCAAGGTAAAGTTTCTCCATCTACACCGATGCATTATCTTCATTTAATGACTTTGTTGAATGCTATAATTTCTTGTCATGCTTATTAAAAATGTCGTACAAGTGCCAAGTTTTTTTTCAAAGCTTCATGTGGAGCAAGTCGTTAGTAGCTAAAAGTCCCTAAAATTCCAAAAAGCAATGGAGCATTAAAATTTTACAATTTAGTTAGAAAAGACATATTAAAAATAAAAGGACAACAGCAGAATTGTGGTTTCAGATTGAGCTCTACTTAATATAATGAAGTTGCTTTTATATATATATATATATATATATATATATATATATATATATATATATATATATATATTACTGTGCAGAGGTTTTAGGCACCCTACTTTTAGTACAAACTTTTTGTTATCGATTTTTTTATTTTATGACTTCTACATTATCAAGTCAGTACAAAAACATTTTAGATTCCCAAACATTAGCTTTCAGGCACAAAATTAAATGTTACAGAAAAATGTTTGTATGTCATTAAAGAAAGCAGCATATTACATAAGAGACACTTTTCAGACAAAAAACACAATGAAGGCTGCTGGGTTTTGCTAGAGCAATAAGAAACAAGTACGAAACAAGTCTCCAGAAGAACTGTGACTGGTTCTGCAAAATGCTCAATAAAACTTACCAGCTCATTTCCTTATACAGCTGCACAAATTGTACCGGAAACTACTATTTTTATTTTTTTGGTCACACCAAATACAGAAGAAAAATCTACACCAGATCAATATTTGGTGTGACCAACACTTTGCCTTCAAAACAGCATCAATTCTTCTAGGTACACGTGCACACAGTTTTTGAAGGAACCTGGCAGGAAGGTTGGCCCAAACATCTTGGATATCCAAAGGGTGGTCACACCAAATATTGATTTGATGTAGATTTTTCTTCTGTTCACATTTCTGTTTGCATTTTGTTAATTGATAAATATAAACTATTAACATGTCTATTTTTGAAAGCATTCTTACTTTACAACATTTTTTCACACCTGCCTAAAACTTTTGCACAGTACTGCATTTTTTTTTTTGATAAACCTGTGTTGTGTTTGCAATTGTTTGATATCCATGAGAGCAGAGTATTTTTGTGAATTTTTTTTTTTAACAAAAGATCAAAAGGTTAAACAATAAAGACAATTTTTCACAGCCTTCTTTGCTCATATTTACCGAGGGTGCCAACATTCGTGGAGGGCACTGTATTTTCCTATAATAATATGCCTGGTCATTCCTTATTCCATGATCAGAACAACATAAGAACATAGGCTGAATCTGTCCTTGTAAAGTTGTGTTTTATAAGCATGCAATTGTGTTTTGAGTGTGTTGTATGATTCAGTGTGATTTTTCCCATGACAATGCAGCTTTGATAAAGTTGTTCAATTCAGGATTGTATAAAGTCTCTTAAGGGGTTACTATAGTGAGTAATTCCTGCTTGGACAATGGAGCTTAAGTAATTATCAGCAACAATAATTCTCTTGATTAAGATGGATTAAGCACAATAATGGTCATGTTTATAAGAACTGAGCATACCGTAATACAAAAGCAATATAATATGAAATTAGTTTCATATGTTGGCAACATATTAAAACAATAGCAAAGCAGCCATCATCACTAAGCTCTAAGATACTTTGCACTAATCAATTTCTTTGACAGTGTGAAGAGGGTTAACGTTTATTAAAGTTGGCCTCTTTGAACTGGATGTACATCTTGGCAGTGCCTGTTAATTAACAGAGCGCACATAGTTTCTATATATTGATCCAGTGAGCTCAGGAAATTTGAATTCATTTATTGAACAAAGTCCACGAGAGACATTGCAACCAGCTTGTTAGTACTGATTACACAATTTGCTAAAGGCCATATGAAGGAGACATTGAGACAGACAAACAATCTGTGTCTATCAAACAGAGTGGCAAACATCTTAAAGTCTTTGACTGCAAGACATCCCCAAAAGATTCGTGTAAGACAAAAACCATCATGGAAGACAATTCAAACATTTCAGTGGTGTTCTTTTAAAGTGGACAATGAGTTATTACAAAGTCAAGTTTACACCAGCATAATTTATTCCAGCTCTTGTTGTGGGTGTACGTTGTCCTGGGTGTGTGTATTGTGTGTGTGTGTGTGTGTGTGTGTGTGTGTGTGTGTGTTTGTTTCTCGGGGGGGGGGGGGGGCTGGGGGTAGGTGTTCAGATTTTCCATCAGGGGGGAGTAAGTTTCTTGGTACGCAATGATATGGTGCAATATCGTGTTTGATGTAGCCTTAATTTCTAGGCCGTTTCTGTGCTTGGAAAGTCTTATGTTAAGCAGTATTCACAGAGCTGGATTTTATAAAGCAGACTTATTCATTTAATATGACTGTGTCATATTATAAAAATTAAATGAAATTGCCAAAACAATGACTAGAGATATCATGAAAAATACATTTGCATAAGGTGGAAAAATTGTATCACTAAAAAGGTGGTGTGAAAAATGGGTGGAAAGAGTATTTGAATAAACCGCATGGCAAAAAAGTTGTGTGAAAAAGTATTTGTTTTTGTGTATATCTCATACTAAATAGTTTTAGATTTTCAAACAAAATACAGCATAAAACAAAGGCAACCTGAGTAAACACACAATACAGTTTTTATTCATTTATTTTTTTAATTGAAGCAAAAAAAAAAAAAAGTTATCCAACACCTATCACCCATCTGAAAAACTAACTGCCGCCTTAAACTTAAAATCTTTTGACCCATTCTTCTTTGCAGAACTTCTTTAGTTCAGCCACACTGGAGGGTGTTTGTTCAAGTCAGGACTTTGACTAGGCCACTCCAAAACATTAATTTTGCTTCTTTTTTTTTTTAAACATTCAGAGATGGACTTACTCCTATGCTTTGGATAATTGTCTTGTTGCATAATCCAGTTAAGTTTGAGTTTCATCTTGCAGACTGAAGACATTCTCCTTTAGGATTTTCTGGTAGAGAGCAGAATTCATGTTTTCCTCAATCATTGCAAGTTGCCCAGGCCCTGAAGCAGCAAAGCATCCCCACACCATCATACTGCCACCACCATGCTTGACCATAGCTATGGTGTTCTTTTTGTGGAATTCTGTGTCTGGTTTACTCCAGATGTAACAGGACCCCTGTCTGCCAAACAGTTCCACTTTCAATTCATCAATTCACAGAACATTCTCCCAAAAGGTTTGAGGATCATCAAGGTGTGTTTTGGAAAAATTCAGACGAGCCTTAATGTTATTCTGGGTTAGCACTGGTTTTCACTTCGCCACTCTTCCATGGATGCCATTTTTGCCCAGTGTCTTTCTGATAGTGGAGTCATAAACAGTGACCTTTATTGATGCAAGAGAGGCCTGTAGGTCCTTTGATGTTGTCCTTGGCTCTTTTGCGACTTCCTGGATGAGTAGTTGCTGTGCTCTTGGAGGAAATAGGATACATGGTATCATGAACTCTATCAAATATCAACAGATATTAAATGAAAACTTGACTGCCTCTGCCAGAAAGCTTAAAATGGGATAGCAGTAAAAATGGACTTGGCTTGATCTCCTTTATTATATATCCTGGAGTATTAATAACCATTTTATAAAAACCATTCAGGTAAGGTCAGCAGCTGAGCACACCATCACACCAGTGGAGCCTCAGTCTAATATAGCCACACACTAGAAGTTCTGAAAGACAACATTTGGACATGGTTGCCCTCACAACGTCCTGAAATTATTAGAAGAGTTTGAAATCAGAAATCTAGTTTGCGCCTATTTTATGGCTATGGGTTCCACTCTGTCTCAGATTTGTATTCAAAGATCACATACCGAGATAAACATTGTATCAAATGCCATCAACATGAAATGCCATCATACCTTTCTATTGGTCAAAACACTTTCTGTTCCTCCTTTTTAGATGACGGAGGGTCGGCAGTGTCAGGTGCTTCTGCTGGATGACAGACAGCTGGAACTGCTGGTTCAGGTGAGGCTTTAAAAACTTTTTCCAAGGTTTTACAAGTGTACATTGTGTATGAGTGCTTGTGCTATATTACTAAGACTTTGAAAAGCACACTGTTAAAAGTGTAAAAAAACAACAAAAAAAACCCCATAATTAAATAAATAAATAAATCAGGGGACTGGAAACTAGGTTTGTTCATCACAAGATATTATTAGCGGCAGCCTGTTTTTCCTTTTTTTTTCTCAGCCGAAACTGCTGTCTAGTGATCTCTTGGACATGGTTTCATCCCATTTCAGCCTGAAAGAGAAGGAGTATTTTGGAATTTCTTACACTGACATGAAGTAAGTGTGCTCACTGCATGAAATAGCTATTATGTGAATATGTTACGTGGCCGGCTGATACTAACATATTTTGGTTTAAAACTCAAAGTAACTTATGTTTATCTATCTATCTGTATGTGAACTGTAATTGTGATATAATTATGAACACAGGAAGAGCAATAACATGACAAATTATACCAGGCATAAAAGATTAATGAATAACCAGCCTAAATGAGTGAGAATGTCCATGTAGTCAGTTAGAACTCAGCAAAGCTGAATGCATGCAAGTTGTAATGATCTACTGCAAAGGTTTGTGTGTGATGTATAATTAATAAACCATTTCTTTTATTAGTGGTCAGACTAGCTGGCTGCAGCTGAACCGGAGAGTACTGGAGCACAACTTTTCCAAAAAGACTGGGCCACTTGAGCTCAAATTCCAAGTTAGGTGAGTGTAGGCATTTAACCTTGTGCATCTCTCACAGACATGTGCAGTAGGACAAGTCACGTCTACGAGAGGGCACTATTGTGCAGCAAACAGAAAAAGTGGGACAATTGGAAGTGTTTCCTAATTCATATACAATAATGTATACTTTGTATATACCACAAATTAAATTGCCATGTGTTCTCTGACAGGTTTTACGTTGAGAGTGTCACATTTTTGAAAGATACGACCACAGTGGAGCTCTTTTACTGGAATGCAAAGTCTTCTGTCTACAGTGTGAGTGCTTCATGCTTCATGTGTTTAACTCAGTTTAATTTTTTTTTCCTATACTAAAATGACTAAGTAAAAAAGCATTTATTAGTTTCAATTCCTTGTATTTTTTGATTGTCTGTCTTTTGGCACTTTTGTGGAGTCTTGTGTTAGAGAGATTATTTATTCGGCAGATGCCAAATAAATTTATCCAAAGTGATGTACAAGCAAGGCAGAATACAGTGCAAATGCAGGGCTGTTAAAAGAGCCTGCAGTGATGTTAAAACAGCCTGCAGTGATACATGAATGAGTGAAAGAATGAATTTCCACCAAATGACAAGAGTGGAAGAGTATAGAAAGATGCAGCTAAACACACACCTGAACACACACAGCAAGCCGCAATTAAACATGAGGGCTGGAAGCAGTTGGTCTAACAATAAATGCAGCATTAGCAGTGAAACAAGACCAATTTTTAATAATGAAAGTAATACACAATAACAACAATAAAAAAAAGAAAGTAATACATACAAGCATAGAACAACAAGGGAGCAACAGGTAACAGAATCCCAGTTTGTCATCAGTATGCCAGACATTTATACCATAAAACAGCTTCTTCTGTTACTGTACAAAGCAACAGTAGCTTATCAGGCATTTTCCAGTAAAGAAAGCATTTCTGATTTACTCCAAGACCCTCTGAAATTTTAATCTTCATTCAGCTTCTAGTTTTAGTGCCCGATGCCACATTGCCTCTTGTTAAACAATGCCAGCATTCAACTCTAGTACAAAGTATCAACTGATTCTGTAATCCTCCAAAAATATCACTTGACTGCATGGATTTTTAGTGTGCCTCTGTAATAACAGTGGGAGCAGAAGGAGGGAATAAAATGAATAAAGGGTCTTCAGTAATCTGAAGCTTGGGCCACACACATACAAACACACAGACATGGGACAGGCCAGAAGTATGTTAATTAAAAAAGAAGAGTGCAGCAGTGCATTGCCAATAACTGTGAGGAGAACTGGTTAGACCTTCTCGCTATCTCTCTTGCATGCGCACACACACACACACACACACACACACACACACACACACACACACACAAAATGAGAGCATGTGCCCACTGCAGCCTCAGCTTTCTGTTCTTGGCTGATAGAAGTGGAACCCGACATGGTCTTCTCCTGTTGTAGCCCATCCGCCTCAAGGTACGAAGTGTTGTGCATTCTGAGATGCTTTTCTGCACAACACAATTGTACAGAGTAGTTATGTGAGTTACTGTAGCCTTTCTGGCCATTCTCCTTTGACCTCTCATCAGCATCCGCAGAACTGCTGCTCACTTGATGTTTTTTTTTCTTTATTGCACCATTCTGTGCAAACGCTAGAGACTGTTGTTTGAGAAAATCCCAGGTGATCAGCAGTTATAGAAATACTCAAACACAGGTACAGGTGTTCCTAATAAAGTGCTCAGTGAGTGTATTTTCCTCATCTTCTACTTTTCTTTTTTTATTGTAATGAAACCTCACTTGTTAGATTCTGATAGTGGTGTAGTTTGGCTCTGCTGATTTAACCACAGCCAGTTTGTATTACACATGCATGGCCACATTATGAATAGGATGAACTTGGGTAATGTGGGACACCTACTCATTTGTGTATTTATTCCTTGGTGTTATGAGAGTAAACAATGGTAATACTAAGCCTTAGTATTCATACAGCCTTGACAAAAATCACATGACATGACATTACAAGACACAGAAAGGACGTTTCCGAGACTAAAAGTAAGGTATGAGCAGTGACAACCTATAAGATATAAGCTGTAAATCTATTCCTTATAGGAATGAAATTAAATGACATACACACATCCAATAAAAGAAATATTAGGTTGGTTAGTTTTTTTTTTTTTTTCTTCACGTATCAGATATTCTGGGACAGTTCTTTTAGCACTTGAAATGAACCCTGCTGAAAAAAACAATAGAAACCATCACAGAAATTCTAATGGTTTCCACTAAAAATACCATTACAAACCATCAGCTAACCAATAAAACCATTACCACTGGTACTTAATGGTATTCACTGGACATAACCTGCCACTAATAGAAGGCAACAAATTACCAGTAGAAACCCACAGGGACCATTACAGTTTTCATTAAAACCAATACAGTTCCCATTATAACAATTAAAACCATTACAAGTTATATTGGGGTTTTGTGTGTGTTTGTTTGTTTTTCAAGCAGGGAAGTTAAGAAACATGATGATACAAGAGCTTATTCCACAAAATGTGAATAACGTTATCACATAAAATCACTGCTATTTATTTATTTATTTATCTATTTATTTATTTATTTATTTATGGGAGGGGAGGGGACAATTCATATTTCGGTTAGATATATTTCTCTGTTGCATAGGCAATATTACTTCTCGCCTAACTCGTTTTACTACAGTACATGATTGACTCTGACCGTAAATGCAGAGTTAAAACATGGATATTTAATATATGAACTGAACAAATAACACTACATGTTTTATCATGTATCTTGTGAATATAGTATCTCCAGTTCTTCTACTGGTGTGACTAGACAACATGGGGATTTGAAAAAGGTCTCGTGTTGGTTTAAAATGCTGGGTTAATGAAACGTTGAAGTAAAATAATTGTCTGAGCTCATCCCCCCCTTTTTTTTTATCACTTTTTGACGATACTGAAGTCAAATAAAGTTTCTACTGTCGAATTTGCTTTCTTCTGCTTTTAAGAAGCTTTGACTTTTTTTTTTTTCTTTTCTTGATGCTACTTGAAAACCGCTGAACCTGTTAGCAGACTGTACCAACTCAGTGCAGGGGCTCCGATAACTCGGAGCTTTACCTATATTTATTAAAGAATTGTACGTGTTTTGTCTTTAATGTGCTATATAATTGTGATATTGTGCGTATTGTTGTGTGATAATGACTTTTTGAAAGTTTTAAGATGGCGTTAAATGTTTTAACAAAGGAACATTAATGCCTCCAGTTTTTGTGGTGAATGGTTTTTCCCTCGTGGAAACCTGCGAGGGGACGGGTGGGACTGAAATAGTTTAAAACTACCGCAGCCGCCGGTCGTCTAAACGGCATTTTTCTTTTTCTTTTTTTTTAAATGTACATTCTTTCTGTTTGTTTTTACTACAGGGAGCTGTCGAATTGGAGAGTGAAAATGTGTTCAAGTTAGCTGCGTTCGTGTTGCAGGTAAGTGCGCTGTTTAACGTTGCCTTGTTTGACAGACTGCTCATACAAACACGTTGCGTAGCTTCAGTTTGAATCTAAACTGATTGAACGGCGGGCTCGCTGACTGAACACTGGCACATTGTAAATAAGAAGTTTGTCGAGGTCGTTTATAAGCGTTTCGTGTTTATTGTATACGTGTTTGCGTAACGTGGATTAGGTGAGATTGCATCGTATGTTTGTTACTCGTCCACTCCAGGGAGAATTCCCAACAACAGGCTTGTTTGTGCTCACAGGAGTCCAGTGAAGGTTTTGCACGACTGGGAGAGTCAAGCTTCTTAGTCAGTGTGTGAAGATGCACCATGTGCTTTAATCACTAATCCAGTTCAGATTTTATTTATGTTAGCATTATGCACATACACAGATAACTATTTGGCTCTTTTGGCTAGCTCTTATCCAAGATACAGCATGCTATAGACAGTGCGCTTACACAACCCGAGTTTATAAATCCCATTAAACACAAGGACAGTGGAGTAGTCAGCAGGATTATAATATACACCATAATAGTACAATAAAAAAAATACTGTGTAGTAAGAGTTTGCAGTGGATAGATATCATGCGGTAGTGCACTATTCACATAATGACGTGGAGTTCAGTATGCATAATGTACTATTGTTCAGCCGAGAGTGAATATACAAAAGGAATGTGCAGTGTTCACTAATGCATGTGTGTTTGTGTTTTTCAGGAGGCTAAAGGGGACTACACAAGGTAAAGCCCTGATCTTGCTCCTCTTACTTGTGAAAAAAGTTTAGTGTAATTGTACATCTTTGTGTTTTACAAATTGCGTGGGGTGGGGGTGGGGGTGGGGGGAGGAAGGATTTTGGTGTTGAATATCATTTGCAATGTATGACATTATAACCATGCAGTCAAATATCACTGCTAACAGTGTGTCATGTTTTGGTCTTACAATTCACATTTTAAAGAGGACTCTCTCATGCTCTATAACTGTCAAGTCTCTGTGCAGCTGTTAAATTGTTTGGTTAATGAAACCACTAGAGTATCATTTAAACTGACATTTGCTCTTAGCCTTGAGCTTTTCACAGGCTTGTACCTTGAAATGTAGGCCTCTATGTCTTAGACATTTTCGGAGTGTTTTCTGATATTATCTGTATAGTGTAACACAAATAGTTCATTTACGTATTACAGTATACCACCATACAGGTATATTGTCTCACCCCTAGTTACAGTGTAGCTGCAGGTCTATGAATATCCATGAATGGGTGTGTTGGGAAAATATCTGTGGTTTGAGTCATCAGATGGCTGTCATCACTTGTGTGTTAAGGGTGAACGGGCTGATGTTATAGTCTCATTCTTAAGAGCTCACCTGCACAAAACATCATGCAGGCAATGAAAAGTTTACCTTTAGAGTCTACAGTTCTCTCTCTTTTTTTTTTTTATCAGTATGTGAATTACCAGACCATTGTAAACATTTTGAGTTTGATGTAAGAACTGATACGGAGTTTAAGAAAATAGATTTCACTAAAGTGCCTGGAACTGTAACCTTTACTGTGATCAAAACTTGACCGTGAATGAATGTGTTGTCCTTTAAACAAGCATAGATGCATGCTCTAAATGTAAAATGCTACCAGAGAGGCTGGTGTTTTTGGTTATTATTTATGGTTGATTTTGCTCGTGGTGTGGTCATATGTAGTTGATTATTACTTCAAGTGTACTAGGTGACAGAGAAGTCGGCAACGGCAGTAAATTATATTCCAGTGTTCTTCGCTTGGATTTTATACTATAAGGATGGGCATTAAAGGCCTTAAGTTACTGCTGACTACATGCATTAATACATTAAGAAAGCATAACAAGGCTGATTTAAAACAACTTAAAATGGTGTTGTGTTATGATGATTGTAAAGGCTGTATAGATTATGGCATAATGATTATGGAGGTACTTTTCTATTACCCATAAATTGTGTACAGTTTATCTTCTGTGTTCAAGCTCTGATTATACTTGGTTCAATGAGTTGAACCGAGTGGTTTTTTTTTTTTTTTTTAAATTCTCCTTTAAGATGGGCTTCTGTGGTAACAGTACCAGGTTGCATGATCTGTAAACATCACACCAATAAAGTGGGCGAGTGTGTAGGTTAACACCAAACCGTTTGTTTGTTTCTGTCCCTCCAATGGTCCCCTGACACATTGTTGGAACACAATAGTTTTGTACACTCTTAGTTGTGCGAAGTGAAAGCAGAGCTGTTTGTATGCTCAGTGCCGGACTCTTTCACTCTGGCTAAAGTGTTTGTCACACAGCAATGACCTTTACCTTTCCAGTTAACTGGAGACATGGAGCTTTGATATGACGTACAAGTTCTTAAGGAATAGCTCTCAACAAACTATAAATATACTAAAATATGAGCATATAGGAACATGTTAAATACATGTCTTCAGTT
Source organism: Cranoglanis bouderius (assembly GCA_023630585.1). Taxonomy (NCBI): domain Eukaryota; kingdom Metazoa; phylum Chordata; class Actinopteri; order Siluriformes; family Cranoglanididae; genus Cranoglanis; species Cranoglanis bouderius. The sequence goes on from CM042537.1 coordinate 13,034,380, forward strand.
TATTCACAGTTTGCTTTTTGCTTCATGTCTGTGGATAAATGACACCAACAGATATGATACTGGCCAGCTCCATGAAAATGAGCAAAACAGAATAACCTGCATGAATAAGTTATTGAGCTTAAAATGACAGGTACAGGCCAAATATCATGTTTTTTTAAATTTTTGATTTTTTTTTCCCAACACAAAATTTTTAAGTAATGCATTTTTTTTCTGCCAAACGACGGCTTAAAAATTATTGGCACTCTTACAATTTATATTTTGTGAAGCTTGCGTTGGAGAGAACAGTCTCTTCTTGTAATGCCTAATTAAACTGGAGACACTTGGTAAACTCCTCCATACAGCATATTTTAAGCTCCCTCACATTCTTAGGTTTGTGCAAATGGACTTACCCCTTCAACTCAGACCACATGTTTTCAGTAGGTGTCAAATCCAGAAATTGAGCTGGGCATTACAAAGTAATGCTTTTGTTTTGATATGGATTACGTTTGGTTTGTCATTTTGTTGAAAGCTCTGTCTATGGCCAAGTCTGATGCTCCTGGCAGAGGCGATCAGGTTTTGGGGTGAAATATCCTGGTACTTGGCAGAATTCATGATTCCATCAGTCTTAACAAGAGTTCCTGGACCACCAGCCACAAAACAGCATTAAAGCATAAATGATCCACCTCCATATTTTACAAAAGGTATCGGGTGCTTTTCCTTGTGTGCAGGCACCTTTGTCACCAAACCTACTGATAGTGTGCATGACCACACAATGCCAGCTGCTGTTTTAATGATGGGTGGTGATGTTCAGGAACTGTATTTTTCTCGCAACACTTCCAAACAGCATGTTTTTATGGAAGTGCCATTTACCGAGTGATTTTTGAAATGTGTCAACCACAAGAATCAACTAAACTGTGCAGTTCAAAATCTTTGGATTTTTCCAAAGGGTGCCAGTGATTCTGAAGGGCACTTAGTTGTCTGCTTATGTCTTTAGCCATTGTACTTGAGTATTCAAAGTAGTTCCATGGCCGTCATAGCAAAACTGAAACCACGTTTTGCCACTAGGCTTTTAGTGAATCTCTTCACTCTGCCTCAGATAATAGCTTGTATTTTCCACAGATGACTGAAGATCATAAATCCTCTCCATAAAGCACAAGCAGTAGAGACCAGCATGCAAGGAGATTAGACCCCCATCTCCTTCTCTTTCCTCCCTTCCTACCTCTACCACTGTCTTTAAGCCTGAGTGGATGTAAAGCTTGAGGGAGTAAAGTTATTGTTCCCCGGCAGACACTCAGGCATCAGGCTGGTTAGTGATGTATCAGTGATGTGTGTCTTTAAAACCATAAAGAACCACTCATTTGAGCATCTTCTCATTTGCACGTTAAAAAAAAAGGTTTGATTGTAATGACACATATTTCTAGGCAAAGTTACTGAAGGAAATCCTCTGAACTCTTTATAGGGAAGTTTGATGTGAAACATACCTTTCACAACATTGCGCATGGCCGTTGTTGACGAGGAATGTGCAGATCATTTGTTATATAATATAGCATTCAATAAAGCATGTTAGTGTGGATTTAAAAATATCATTACCCTACCCTCTATTGGAAAAGACTGTCTGGTAGACACTCGGCACTGATGAAAATCTGTTTACATGTAATCTAAACCAAATGTATGCGCATGCCAAGAGACATTAGTGTTGGCGTTGTTGTACCAGTGAGAAGCTTGACTTCTGTTACAGTGTAAGAAATGATTACTGTTAGTCTAGCAAGTTAGCTGAGTTTTCAATCAAGTTACACACGTTTTTAAGTCACAAATGTTTGTATCAGCAAAATGTAATAAGTCGTTCAGCTTCACTAACAATTTCTTGGGGGCCCATCCAGCAATTATTTTTAAATTGGTTCAAATATACAGCATAAACTATATTTCCCCACAAGACTAGTTTTCCGTACCCGTTGTGTATTGTGATGCAAACACGCATGCAGAGGACGCATACAAAATAGCCCCATATGAAAGAAATTGTATTCAAAATCATGCAGTATTATGCAATAATTTTGCTTCTATTATGTTGACTCCAACTGATGTTATTTAACAGATTTACCCAACTTGGGTAAAATGTTTGCTCTCTTGTAATTTTGGGTGTAGAGAGCTTTTAATGTCAGTTAACATACCAGTCTGATTATTAATGAACTATTAGAAGGCATGTACACATGGCAGTTGTAATAAAAATGACCTTTTTCTTTTCTCTTTCCTCTCTGTGGGAGATGGTTCAGTCTCAAGAGAAATAGCTGACACATTAGTGTTCCTCTCTGACACGTTGCCTCCTGTAGCCAACTGTTTGATAGTACAGACATTATAATGAATTCCAGATTGCTGACTGGGCGTTGCGGCGAGAGACGAACTGCTCTGTAACGTTACCACATGATCAAATCACCCAGCACGGCAGCCAAATTAACACCATCAAACATTAACCGTGACTCGGTGAACTGTTAAGGATGGCTGTCTTGCTATAAACTGCTTACAAAAGATCTCCTGTTCTTCCCTAGCTTTCACTCATGCTAGAAGTGTTAGCAGTGTTCTTGTGTGACTGACAAGGAAGTATTGCATTAAAAACTTTAAACACTCACCCTGCCCCTCATGTATAAATCTTTTGATGAAGAGTATTAGTTCAGTTGAAGGTTCATTGAAGGTTAGGTTCTACTTTCTACTTGCTTTAGGTTTTGTGGGTAAATTTAAAGCCTGAACGTTGCCACACTGTTTGAGAATGTGTGGGCTGTGTCACTAACTCTCAGTGCTGTTGAGACACAAAAGCCATTCAAGAGGTTTTGTTGGAAAGTTTAGTAGTACAGTACCCTGCCAAGCAGCACTTCTCTTCATGGCGTTTTAATTGCAAGGCACTTTGCCTGGTTTCCCACTGAAGCCAAGCAGGGTTGAGCCTGGCCAGTACCTGGATGGGAGATCTCCTGGGGAAAACTAAGCTTGCTGCTCGAAGTGGTATTAGGGTGACGAGCAGGTGGTGCTCTCCCTGTGGTCTGTGTGGGTCCCAATGCCCCAGTATAGTGACAGGGACACTACACTATTTTAAAAGGAAGAAGAAAAGAGCACCATCTTTCGGATGAGACGTTAAACCGAGGTCCTGACTCTCTGTGGTCACTAAAAATCCCCATTGTGAAATTTCCCCATTGGCCCTTATCTATCATGGCCCCCTAATAATCTCCATCCTTCAATTGGCTACATCACTCTCCTCTCCTCTCCACCAATAGCTGGTGTGTGGTGGGTGTTCTGGCGCACTATGGCTGCCGTCGCATCATCCAGGTGGATGCTACACACTGGTGGTGGTTGAGGAGATTTTCCCCCATACGATGTAAAGCGTTTTGAGTGTCTAGAACAGTGCTATATAAATGTTAAAAAAAAAAAAAAAAAAAAATTTAAGGAATTATCTTGACAGTGGCATGCTCATCTTGACAAGCTCGGTCCACTAAGATAAATCGCTATTACCATTAATACCATATGTGTCAAAATACACTGTATGAAAAGTTGTCTGTGGTTTATTTGAAATATAGAACAGAAGGTATCTATAGTATCCTGCTTGTTGCAGAAACCATTGACCTCTGGAACGGCTAGAGGGATGTGATGTGGAAACATCAACAAAAACCCCCTTGGAGAAAATATTCATAACATTTTCTGTTAGGTGTTCTCAGTGTTTGGCAGGAAGAGGTTTTTTAGAAGATTTGTTTCTGCTCTGTTCACACACAGCCTTAGGTTGAATCTGACCAAGCTATTTGTACAGTTTTTATGCATGTGCTCTGTATTGTCATTCAGTTTAAAACAAACTATTTCAAAGTTGCATCTGTTTTTTTTTTTTTTTTTAAACATATGGAATGCATGATCTGCTTTCCAGTTAATAAAAAATGTTTTTTGTTCCCCCCCCCCCCCCCTCCAGTGATGAAAGTGCAATATCAGATTTGAAAAAGCTCCATGTGTTCCCCACAGCTGTTTTAAAGGAGCACCCATCCCTGGCGTATTGGTAAGAAACTTGCAAAATTAAGCAATTTAAACCTGCTCACATGTTTACTATCAAACAGCCTTAAATTTTGCTCTAACAGTCCTGTAATTATCATTTCCAATGTGTTTAATTGTAGTCTGGAAGTGCAAAACTGCAGGCTCCAGTGATGGAAGTCTCTTTAGTTTAGCCACGTGCAATGCACTTAGGCCATGCATGCAGTAGTCTTATGAGCCAAATGATCCTGGTTAGTTGCAACAATTCGTAGCTGTAGAAGTTATTTTAGAATAATAAATTCTGATGCGGTTCTAGTTTTATTCCAGTTAAAATGTTTTTCCACCATTCTGGATCATAGTGGATCATAGGAGAATGTGTGTTGAGGAACACCTGCGTGAGTATGTGTGCAGAAACAGCTGTGAAGGCAGAGCTGATGTGTGTGTGTGTGTGTGTGTGTGTGTAATTAGAGCATATACTAGACAGAGGGTGTATGTATGACAGGACAGTTGGCCAGATGGCATTTCATGGATGAGCGTGTTGAACTCGTGTCTGAAGAGTACAGTCTTTACAAATGACACATTCATAGTTCAGCCTAGCATTCAATTACTGTTCATTTTGCATGTGCAGATTGTAATGAATCTCTCTCTCTCACACACACTCTTGCTCTCTTCCTCCTCCTGCCTCATAGTGAAGACCGAGTAATTGAACATTACAAAACCCTGAAAGGACTCACCCGAGGAAAGACTATCGTGCAGTAAGTGCCCGATAATTTCTCACTAACACACCAAGTGCATTGGATATACCGGAACAGATATTTAGACCAGAGGGGTCTATGCGTGATCATTATGCGCTATATTAAATGATGCGTCAATGAGTTAAATAGTAGCCTGTTGTATTATAAACTAAATATTTCACTTGACTGATTTCCATTTCACGTGAATGCTTATTTTATCCACAGGTATCTCTTGTTAGTGGAATCCTTACCTTCATATGGTGTCCATTATTATGAAGTGAAGGTATGCTAATGTTTAGTTTGTGGAACTTTTAACCTATTTTTTCTGACTTGGCAAAGCAGCTTTGTAGTCCATCATCTGATATCTGTAAGCATTTGCTGCTGTGGAAAAGTGTTAAGTTAAACTGATCAGGCTCATTAAAGCTGACTAAGGAGCTCAAATGATTTACTGACAAGCCATAGTATGCGCATTTGATCTTTTTATTTCGACAATGCCTCTTACCTACTGGGCTAATTACTAGAGATGCACCGATCGACCGGCCAGGGACCGGAATCGGCCGATTTTCCGCATGCTCGGCCCGGACCGGTGACCATCTCACATCTTTCCGATTCCGAGCCGGTCCGTGTTGTTGCCAGAGGCACAGGCAATAACGTCACAGCCACGCTCACGGCCGCATGTAAACATGTCGTAGGCAAAAACCCATTGACCTACTGGAGGATCAACAAAGATCGTTTCCCTGCGCTTGCTCCACTTGCCCGAGCCTACCTCTCTGCTCCATGTACAAGTGTTGAAAGTGATCGCTTGTGTAGCTTGGCTGGACATGTGATAGATGAAAGGAGAAACCTATTATCAGGTGACAAGGCAGAGATGCTTCTGTTTGTGAAGAAAAACTTGCCATTAATGCTCAAGTATACATATGTTGGCAACAAAGAAAAGGTGCCTTGTGTAACGCTTTACACAGAGAGGCCGGATAGCCTGAATGGTTGTAGTCAGGTGTAAGCAAAACTCGCGTATCTGATATTTCACAGTGGTTTATTGTCAGCGTTGTCGATCCCCCGCACACATGGGGCAGTTTGCAAAGCACTCCACTAACAACTGCGTTACTGAACATAAATAAAACAGGGCAAAGAGCAACAGAAATATAACCAGGCTTTACATGCATACATGCGATGATCATAGCTCGCGCTCCGTCTACCGACTGCCCACTCATCAGTGAGGGAGTAAGAGAGAACGTTCCGCCTTAAAGGAGCAGTAACTAATTCTACTTGTTACACTTGTTATTTAATTATTAGCCACTGCACCTATTAATATTTGGAAGAGTATTGTACACTTCACTTTTGTTCATAGGCTTGTAATCTTTGGACTTTTGTGAGACGAGTAAAGAGAAAAAGGTCAATTTATAAACATAGTGGAAAATGATATCTGTTTTGTTATATAAAGCAACTCATTTTCAGTTAATTGTTATTTCTACCTCTTTCCAGTCACAGAGCACTTTATTTTGAGAGTTGTTTAAGTGAGAGAAGATCCTGTAACTTAGTGCAGTTTGGGGGAAATTGTAATGTTTAATAATTCTTTTATTATGAAAATAAAATTTTGCCTTGAAGAAAAGTAGATATTTGTTTGTATATGCTGTCAATTATAGTTCTTAGAAAGAAAATCGGAATCGGCAAAAATCGGTATCGGCAGGTCACACTTACAAAGAAATCGGAATCGGCCCAAAAAATTGCAATCAGTGCATCTCTACTAATTACCCCCAATGAGTAACTTCCTTTTAAAACCTTTTCAAATTTCCCTTTTACAGGACAAGCAAGGAATTCCATGGTGGTTGGGAATTAGCTACAAAGGCATTGCCCAGTACGACCAACAAGACAAGCTAAAACCCAGGAAGGTAGGTTGCAGTGAACAGCAGACGAGACTGTGACATTTTCCCTTTCACCTTTTAGATGCTTTATCTATCCCCATAAGTTAATGTTTCACCAAACTGCGGACATGCCAACAACAAGGCAAATCTGTGAGAGAATGTTCAGAGGATCCGTATCCATTTCCCGCGTCATATACTTGCATAATATTAAGGCTAATATTTGAGTATATGTAACTGTCTAATAAGAAATACATATCAAAATAGTCTATTAAAAAAAAAAAAAAGACCTGGATTATTATGTACCATCACACCTGCCATCTTTAGCATAGGAGCATCAGAGTACACTTCAGAGTTATGAGTCATCATTCAAAAATATGCAAAAAGAGCAGTCCCCCCCCCAAAAAATAAATAAATAAATAAATAAAATGTCTGAGCCAATCGACATATGAATCTGGAATGATTGACAGCTGTGAAGTATTAACCAATATAAATTCAGTATTAACCTACACTCTCTGGAAGCCCCACCCCCTTCCCCACTTTTCACATTGGTAGCTGCCGCTTGTCTGTTTTGGTTGAGATATAAGCTGCTCTCGTGTATGTGTGTACAGTCTTTATTACTGTACATGCATTGTTTTTCCTAAGATGGGTAGGAAAAAAATGTGCAAGTAGATGGCTTATCGGCACGGCTAGATAAAGAGAATTCATCAACGGTGCCACTCAGTACTATTCTTGTCATTAAACTTGGAAATAATCCAGCACCTGTGTTTTTTATGTGAGTGTTTACTTCGTTTCCCTTAAATACAGAACAAATTTTGAACTTGACTCTTCTAGATTGCTATGTAGGAAACACTATTTTCGGTGGAGTTTTAGGTGGTAGTTTGGGGCTAAGACTCAGCTTGTGAGAACTATAGGGAGGAGTGAAAGCCCTATTTAAAAATGAGAAACTATGTGGTGTTAATATAAACAGCAAGGGGTGTGTGTTTCAGCATGATCCTCATTAAAGTTCTGTGCTGTTATTTTGCCTGCTAGCTTAAAAGAACCACACCTTATCCGTATATTTAACAGATTGCAATAGGATAGCTTGCTTAGCTGCTAGGAACATGTGGTTAATTGGCGACTTCATCTCGCCTATTCACAATTTCTGTTAAACTGTTTTTGGCTTCCTGCCCTTCCATTTAAGGTCCATATAAACCTTGCTCTTTTTCATTAGGTGGCTGTTCTGCATTTTTCTGCACGGCCCATGTCATTACAGTTTGTGATTTGTGGCATTCGTTAGCTGACCGTAGGGTGTGTGTCTGGTGGCACATCATTAATGGGCATCTCCCTGTCTGTACAGCCCAAGTCTTTAGAGACATGGTGTAATTGTGGAGCTTGAAGGCAGAGCAGGGACCAATGCTGGCGCCATGCCAGCCAGAGACAGGGTTTCTGAAAGGGGGCTTGGCTCATTTGGTGTTTCCCTGCCAACCTACTTTTCCTCCAGCAAAGCTGAGGTGTAGATCGGGGGTTGAGTGGAAATGTCCCAGGAGCACATCCTTTTCTCACTCTCATTTTCTTTCCCAAGCAGCTCTTCTCCTGGCAAAGTTATAGCAAGGACATGTGAAGGGGGGGGCAGGGTGTAGTTCAATCCTCGTTTTCCTCAGTCTTCTTTTCTGCCTTGCTCTCCGGCAAGGTTTTTTTTTTTGCACATTCTTTTTAAAAGTACCCCCTCACCCGGTTGTCAGAGTGCACCCCATCAGCCTGCCAGTATTGATTGTGCTTGCTGTCAACACTGGCTGCCTTTGTATCTTCCCAGCCTACTACCAGCAGACTGCTCTCATTATGCAAATCCACCCCAGTCATTGTGCTCTTCGCTCAGCCCAAACAATTGATCAAGCGATAAAACACAATTAGTCTGGCAGGGGGGCTAAGGGAAGAGAGGATGGGCCTCGCAGTTGGGCCTGCCTCACGTGAAGGATCTGTTGGGGGTCGTCAGATTAAAAAGCGTTTAAAAAGCTCTTTTCCTGCACTGTAAAATCGTGGGCTGTGAAAGCAACCACTGCAGAACGATTTTTTCCCCTTTCTATAGTAAGTGCTACAGTAAATGTTAGCTTTATTACGTTTTTGAGTGAACCGACTTATTTCTTCTTAGTAATGACTAATAAACCCACACACGTTGTTAGCAGACGGGTGTAAAAATATTACCAGGTCTGCAGTCGGGAACTGTTGCAATCACAAAAACTCAGCTGGATGATGGATTTTTAAGTATTTCTGCAGTTAAAAAAAAAACCTAACACAATAATTCGATAGAATCCTGAGCAGGAGAGCACAGGGGTGCACTAGTCCAAAAAATAAATAAATAAACCCCGGCATATTTAAGCACTTTCTAATTTATCACCACAATTAACTTATTTGTAAAGTTAGATCTGACATTTCGTTGTAGACCTATTTAATCCTTTTGAATCAAATTCTTACATTATGTCAAAGATAAGTCTCATTAAACTGTACAGAAGATATCACAAATGTACAGTCTGTAGCTACAGAGTCTATAGTTATGGATCCATATATATATTTATAATCCTGTATTTGGTACAGTTTGGGCTTCTTGAGCATTCAAGCTCATGTCTGGAGATTTCTTCATGAAGCAGTATTAAATCATCAAATGCCATTTAAAATCATTAAAATGGTTTCATATTATATTTGCTAATATCATTGGAAAATGATAAGACCAGTTCACTGAGACAAATAACCTCAATTTATGCAGTAATGAGCAGAGGAGGAGGCTTTGCACTATGACCCATAGTGCATGTTTCCGAGATTTAATTACATTTCCCAGAAGCAGATTTAATTAATGAGATCCAGTCTTGTTCCAATATACAAATGTAGTCCCTGCAAAATGTTGTCTTTTGTTGTTACATCTGTTTACCAGGGGAATGTGAAGGGTTACAGGCGTTTCTAGTTTGCATATTCATAGAATTAGAATTTATTGATGTTGGTGTCGTCTTCTGTCCTCCAAGTATTTTTTTTTTTTTCCTGTTCAACCAAACATTAAGCCATTTATTATTCAGCATTTAAAAAATATGGTATTTAAAACAAGTGGGTGACTAAGAGTTACTGTTCTCAGCTTATTGCTGAGGTTTTATGGGTGTGTTCCATACTGGCTTAGAGCCCAGTAAACAAATCCTGTTGTAGTAACTGCCCGAAACCATAATCTTCATAATTATTATATAATTTGTAAATCTCTGGATAAATAAAAATCTGTTGGACATTGATCTTTACTATATTTTTAGTTTATGGTCGTGTTTTGTAATTCTCAACATTCCAAGTGGTTGTTTACTTTTTTAATAAGGTATTTTTGGAGGAATAAGGTGTGTCGGAATCCTTGACCTATTTTGATGTGGTCTTCCCTGCCAAGCTTAGAGTGACTCATGTCAGTGTTTCGTGTGTGCGTGTGTTTGAAATTTGATGTTCTCTTTTTAAAATTAAAAAAAAAAATAAATATGGCAAAGCATGTGTAGCACTACATCTTGTAGATAAAACCCATGAAGGTTCGGTTCAACCCTTAATAGTTCTGTATAGAACCCTACAGCAGAGTGTTTTTCCTATCAGAAAGGGGTCAAGTAGAACTTTTCTAACAGTGCAGGATAATATTTTGACACGCACACAATGTTCGACTAAAGTAAGCTACGATTCGGCGGTGGTGATGGGTTGAAGTTATAGCCTGCCATGTTCACGTGACCTTAATCTTCACGTGATGTTTGCTTCATAAACACAGTGCACTAGTGTGCTGTTTTTCAGAAGGCAGACTAAACTACTTTTTCAGCCAGCAAGTTTATTCCAGAAACATTAGGGATTAGTTTCACTAGATATGTAGCACCACTCACTCGTTCACACATCCAGACTCGTCTACCTTAAATCGCCCTTTTGAAATTCAAGTAGCCTTGTTAATTTGAGGTTGTTGGTAGGTTGTAAACTAAATTACGTCTGGATCACCTGTAATTGCATCCAAAGTTGCTGGACAAAGACATCTAATTGGATAAACCTTGTGTCCCACACTAAGAGGTGATGAAAAGTGGTTTGGAGTCCTTTTGCTTTGTAATTAAGTTCACTGTTGCTGTTGGGAGAATTTCTAGCTTTGCTCTTATGCTCTTATCTCTTTAGAAGATTCTACAGAAGCATCAAGTTACAGATTTATTTATTTATGTTTTGTTCCTCTTCCCCTTGTTGTTTCAATAACACTTAATACCAGCTCTATCAGAAATCTGGTTTCTTTTTCCTCCAGATTTGGACTTATTTGTGCATTGTTTCTACCTTTATCTTTCTGTAGTGTACATACATTCTATCTGTACATTGTGGCATCTAGTAGAGATAGATAGGTTGTCTGAGGCTTCTGATAAGGGGGTGAAACATTTTCTGTTGTCAGCATGAGTAGTGGTAAAGGGGGCCATCTTGTTTTCACTAAGAGGTTAGGAGTGCCATGGCCAGCGATTAATGATTAAATACAAGTAGTAGATTCCATGCATATTTGCCCTGGGAAGCATCGGGAGTGTTGAGGAGTTGCTGAACTAGATCTGCTGTTGGTGGTGTATGGTTTGGAAAAATCACACAAACACCAGGAAATTAATCATAAAGTATAATGAGCAGCTACAAAAGAGTGTGCTAAATCTATGTGCTAGGAAACAGCTAGAATGAAAAGCAAATTCTTTCCCACGTGAGACCATGTGAGCAGTAAAGGTTTGAAGCTGTTATATGCCAGTGTATAACAAGTAAATCTGGTTTGAGGGTGAAGGTAAAGGTACAACAGGGAGCGGTAGATAGGCTGAGAGAATGAGTGTCACCTTAGTCAGAACAAGCCGGAGAGAAGAAGAAAGGGAGGGGCAGAAAAGTGTGTATTCCAGTTGTCAACGTGCCGTAGATGGGCTAGGACGAAGTAACACGGAGGAGGAGTGTATGGGAGGGACTTGTTGAGCTGAAACTCTTGCAACACCTTTTGCTTTCTATGAGAGCAGACAAGCGAGTATTGTTCAAGGAAGCCTCAACTCCGTGGGAAACTTGAGCGTAGGACTCCACAGAACCTGTTCGATACACCAGGGATTTTATGCAGGCTTCTTAACTTCACTGGTAAGAACTCCACTTGGATCTATAAGTCACAGCATAGCAATTCTTAAAAAGGTATTCTGCCAGGTGTACGTGAGATTTTTTTTTTTTTTTTTTTTGGAAGCTCTACCTGAATCGAATGAATGTTATTTGATATTAGATTTCTCAGAGGTTTGTGTGAGAAAATGGTGGCATGCCTTTTAAGCACAGTCAAGCTATTTAAGTTTCAGCTGTCTAGAATTCATTTAATTTCCTTCATTTTGTGCGTGAATTTGAAAGCTCCGAATTGTGTTTCCTGGTTGTGGGATTGTCCACTAGTATTTCCGCCCTTTTCTAGGTAATCCGTCATCATGATTACACACACTGAATAGATAGTGTTCTGTAGCTGTCGGGAATCTGGCAGAGCTGGAGATGAGTTCCCAGGAAACGGTTTCAAGCACAATTTGTCTATCGGTAGCAGATGTTTTGCAGTGACCATATCCATATCCTTGTTTTGAGCTCCCTTCCTTTAGGGCATATTTAAAACTAAGCTGTGGCTTTGACCGTAGCTCATCTCCTGTAGTTTCATTATAGCAGCAGTGGTGCAAAATTTGATTTTGTAGCAGATGCCTTTTGTCATCTGTTTCCAGCTAAATGTGCCGATATAGCACCTAGTCCTCATTGTGTTCGTTCTTTCTCAGAAAGAGAAAAGAGAGAGTGTGATCATGTTAAACACGAATGTCTGTCTTGTGACATGATTTGTAACTCATGGGTTTTAAATAAAGGGATGTAAATTTGTTTTCTATCTGCCATCTGTCAAAACACCCCATATTTACTTATGTTTATGTGCCGATTCCCCAAATAATTTACCTCAATTTCTCACTCTTTGTAGGTCTTTCACTGGAAGCAGTTAGAGAATTTGTATTTCCGTGAGAAGAAATTTGCAGTTGAGGTCAACGACCCTCCCAGGTAAAACAAGAGGAGAGTTACACATCTGAGATTTGGTGCATTTTTACCCTGTACATCCTCACTAACTCTGCACTATTCAAATAGTTTCAATGCTCTACATTGATTGGAGAATGACGTGTCAACTTGGAAATGTTGCTGCTTCTGGCAACATTAGTCATAACTGATCATCAGTCACTGATGCTTGGCTCTTGATTGTAGCTACCTGGCTTTTAAAGCTGTACACTAGCCACAGAGCAGCCATTGAGAAGGGAAAGTTTAGTTAAAGCATTATATTGTAACTGTTCACAGCAAGGTCAGTGCTAACATCCACGTTGAACTTTTTGATATGTAATGGGGGCTTGAGTTGATGTGTAAACACATGACATTACTGCTTGATTTTTATTTATTTATTTATTTTTTACGTCATACAGCCTGTGAAATAGCCAGTTATAGTTTGCTGATTTATACACAGTTGTCTTAACACTTCCACATGACATAGTGCTGGCTCTTGCACTGCAATAGTTTGCTGCTGGTTTTTTTTTTTTTTTTTTTTTTTTTTTTAAAAAGCTCGACTGTGGCCGTTAGTTGTCTTGATGCCTCTTTTAAAAGTGTGTATATATATATATATATATATTAATCCTCAGGAGAGCATCATCCAAGTCCACTTTTGGCCAGTCTGGACAGGCTATCCACACGTGGTATGCCAGCCACTCACTGATCAAAACCATCTGGGCAATGGCCATCAGCCAGCACCAGTTCTACCTGGACTGCAAACAGAGCAAAGTGAGTCTGTCAGCATTAGCTACATCAGTCTTTGTCTATTCTCAAGCTTGAAGCTCATGTAACCGTGTATTATTATAGTGGACTTAACTTGAATTAGAAGTTTGCTTCAGTTTTTACACAGTGTGGGCATATGCAGTAGGTTTAGTATTAATAACTGAAGACAAATAGATTTGTGGTATAATCTTGAAGGATGAGGAGCAGATGTCTTCAGATATACAGTACTGTGCAAAAGTTTTAGGCACCCTACTTTCTTTAGTACAAACTTTTGTTATAGATTTTTTTATTTTATAACTTCTACATGATCGTCAGTACAAAAAACATTTTAGATTCCCAAACATTAGTTTTCTAGCACAAAATTAAATGTTACAGAAAAATGTTTGTATGTCATTAAAGAAAGCAGCATATTACATAAGAGACACTTTTCAGACAAAAAACACAATGAAGGCTGCTGGGTTTTGCTGCAAATATAAGAAGCAAGTGCAAAAGTCAAAGTCTCCAGAAGAACTGTGGCTGGTTCTGCAAGATGCTCAATAAAACTTACCAGCTAATTTCCTTATAAAACTGTGCAAATTGTACCGGAGACTACTATTTTTATTTTTATTTTTCTGTCACACCAGATATTGACTTTGTTTCATTTACTACTGTTTACTGCTCTTTACGGTATTTTTCTCTTTTTTTAATGTAGAAACATTTAATTTCATTATTTTGAAGGCATCTTTGCTCTACAGCATTTCTTTGCATGTGCCTAAAACTTTTGCACAGTACTGTATATCACAAGTCGCTTTCAATTACTTGTATTATAGATTCAGTGTGACCTGGATGACTAAAAATACATCTTATATGTATTTAGCAGTACAGTTGGAATGCAGTTAACATTTTCTTGCATTAATTGTCTTGAGTTCTTGATCTTTCTAGTCTGCTAGCTGACCTTCATGTTGTCATGTTTTTCATATAAAGTCTAAAATAAACGCATCTAAGAATTTGGGGGACATCGCTATGGACCTTACAGAAATTGGAGCCTCCAGAGTCAGCAAGCTGGTGAGCGGAGAGAGCAGAGACCAGCTCATCATGGCCAGCAATGGAAGCTTGGCCTCTGCAGGTAATAAACTGTTCTTCTTTGTTAAAGAAGGTCCCCTCTTATTGGTTTATTAGGTATAGTATAGTCAGCTGAAACTGAAGACTGGACTTCACTGAAGACTGGACTCCAAGTTTTACATTATTTTCATATGTATATACCTGGGGTTTATTAAAGGTTGAGCTTGTTTGTGTGTTTAGGTTCTGCAGATTCTGAGGTAAATGAGGAGCTGAAGAAAGAGAAGCTTGCTGAGCTGAAGAAGAAAGAGAAGAGTCTTCAGGATCTTCTGGCTCAGAAATTGAGTGAGCTTAAGAAGATCTGCCTCAGAGAAGCAGTCAGTGTTTTCTTTTAACTTAAGATCACTGTAGTAGATTTGATATTTGTAAAATTAGATTACATTAAAAGATATCTTTATTTCCTCAGGAACTGACAGGCAAATTGCCTAAAGAGTACCCTTTAGCATCAGGAGAGAAGCCTCCTGCTGTAAGAAGACGTGTAGGAACTGCTTTCAAACTGGACGATCATGTGCCTTGTGATGCGGTATGTCACATTTTAGTCTTCATATACTTTTTAGTTCAGTAATACAGCACCCTCAACTATGACTATGCCATATTTGTTTTTATTAAATGTCACTGTATTATTTTTTTTTCTGCCCTCAGGACCCTCAGTTAAGGAACTTAGAAAGCCGGTTTTCTCTACAGCAGAAGATTGTAGAAGCGGCAAAGAAGCTTGCCAATGAAACTGATCTCTGTAAAACTGTGAAGAGGAAACGGAGGAGGAACTTTGAAGATGCTAGGAAGAAGCTTCAAATGATTGAGAATGAAATTAATGACTACAGAGTGAAAATGGGCAAGAAACCCACACAAAGGGCCTCACTGATTATCACTGGTACACTTTTTCTTTTTTCTTTTTTTTTTTAAAATAATTAATTACCTGGGTGTGAGATAATTTATAGTGATTTATTGACCGTGTATCAATAGTTTAGGATTGATTGATTTAGGCTGCACTAATTGTTCATTTGTTTTATTAAATAAAATATCTTTATAGTTCTTTATATGTGTTTATAACGGCGATTGTGTTAAAGTAAACAAACTGAAGTCTTCATCTCTTCATAGATGACATGAATGCAGCAGAACTCAGCTCACTATCTGACAGCTTAAATCTGGATGATGGTAAAAGTTACAGTTCACATTTAGTCCTACTGCTTTGTGATATGAAAGTGGAAACCTCTCTATGCATGTTAATCTGGTTAATCAAATTAACCCTTTTTCTTTTCCTTTCACCACAGATGAGGCATTTGTAGTGCAACGCCAGCGTTCCCGTTCAGTTCAGTATTCACCACGGCCATCAGACAACCTCAGCATTCCATATCAATCCAATCGCAGGGCCTGCGAAGAACCACACAACTCTGACAGGTGAGACTCTCCCAGCAATAAGTCTTTTCTTTCTCTGCTTCTGTCTCTTAAAATATGGAATAATTTACCACTGTCGGTGAGTCTGACCCCAACACTCTTCGCCTTTAAAACTAGTCTTACAACATATTTTTATTCTTTGGTATTTAATTCAGTTTGAGAGCTGTGTGTTTTGTTTTGTGGTCTTCGTTGTTGTTTGTTATGATTCTGGATGTACAGCACTTTGGTCAACTTCTGTTGTTTTAAATGTGCTCTAGAAATAAATTTGACTTGACTTGAGTCTTAAGTGGGGTTTGCCTTTGCATTTGGGGCTTGGGCTGGTTGAGGCTTGTTAAATCATGTTAAGGCTTGTTAGAAACCAGACATACATTCCTGCTTCCTACTTCTATCTCTACCTCTTATTGTATCAAGCACACTCAGTGTGTTAAAAATAGTGTGAGATGAGCTTGTTCTCGAATGACTGCTAAAACATGGCCACCAATTTAATAAGGCAGAAAAGAAAACGTAGTGTTACAAAGGAAGCTTTTGCAGATTTACTTTTAAGTCATTGGCGGCCACGTTTAGCTAGTGAGTCCCAGGTGCCATGTGATGAAGGATTTTTTTTTTTTTTTTTTACAGTAAACAATGTCTTTCAGAGTTGTTTGATCAGTGATGTAATCCTTCATTTGCTAATCATAAGTTTAGCAGGATCAACTGGGGTTTTTTTGGCACTTGTGATTTGGTCTCCATAACGATAACTCTTTAGAGGAAGTCAACATTGTGAAAGCAGTTTTCTTATCTGTATTATAGATTAAACTACGGCGAAGTCCAAGAACCTTACTCCTACATCCAGCAAGATTCTTTATCACAGCATAGTAGCCCCTACTACGCTCCCTCCAGGCAAGCAGGGAACTCGCGCAGCATGCCTCCCACACCCCAGCTGACACGAAATGCCTTCAGCAGCATCCAGCTAAGGTACTGAACACCTCAACACTACACTGTACAGGCGTCCATCTCCGGCCTCCAACATCTGTCCCACTTAACATACATGCATCTCAAACCCACCATGATTAATCTCTTTGACTCTTGCCCCCACACTGCTGGGGCAAATTTACACCACAAATACATCTGTGACAGTCAGTAACTTCTAATTACATCTAGTGAATAAAATGCATGCATTAGTTTTGCCAGTATGATCTGCTATAGCTGCTATAAGCTGTTATTTCTTAGTCGTGGTTAGTCATGCTAGCATTTTAGGCAAACTCTCCATGTAAAAGCTTCTTTAGAATGATTCTGACCTATTTGGTGTGTATGTACGTGCACACAGGTGTGACGAGGACACGCCTCAGCACTTCCGCCAGCGCAGTGGCAGTCTTGAGTCTCAGTCACTCTTTGCCTCAGAGTGTGACGGCCCGGAGCCTGTGTTCGCAATCACCCCTGCTGCCCGACGCAGCAACAGCACTGAGGTACTTGACGATGTCTCATCACACACCAGCCAGTCAAGCACGGAGTACTGCGCCCATTCACGTGCTCGAAACCGACATCGTCGCCTGAGGGACTACGTCTATGCTAATACAGGCAGCATGCCCAATCTGGCACAGAACGATTCTCGCTGCTGCACCTATAATGCACCGACCAGGGCCCCCACGACAGCCTACTACGTCACTGGATACCCCTGCTATGCGGATCCACACACCAATGGAAGCTACGCGTATGAGGAAGAGACAGCGGGCCATTATAGCATAAATCCTTCCTACCAGACTCTGTCTTACCATGCACAGGAACAATACAGTGACTACGGTCACACTGAGATGGACGGCATGGGCCAGAATCCATACGCTACACTGAGGCAGCCAAGGAGTCGTCCGCCATCGAGGAACGAAAACCTAACGAGGAACGTGCAGAAGGCTGTAGTGGCCGAGCACTTGCGAGGCTGGTACAACCGAAACGCAGCACAAAGGCAGATGCCGTACGAGTACGAGAGGGAGTCCCAGCAAAGCATGGCCTACAGGATGATGCCACATGCTTATGTCTACAATGATCGCAGCACCTCATATGCCTCAGGTTTCTGATTTTGTTTTTGTGTAAATCCAATCACAATTATGTCACCAAAATAAAAGTTTGATCTCTGTGACCTACAATTTTATTCCAGTCACTAATGGCTAATAAAAGTAACGTGCCTGTGTTTTTAGTCTAATGCATTCCTTAGGAAGACATTCCTTAAATATTTTACTACACTGACTTGAATTGCATTATTCTTGATTTCCAGTTTCTGCAGTGCCTAACACAGGGAACTGGCGTGATCACTTGTCCGTGGGTTTATCGGAATACAGCATGGCCCTTCACCCACAGCATGCCTATAGCTACAGTTCAGTCCATCAGAGTCACCTTCCACAGAGCCGGTAAGAGCCTCTAGACCTTAATTACCTTGTAGTCCTTACATTAATTGTCTTAACCACAGTGTCCTGCACCTTATGCCTTAGGAATGCACTAATTACAGAGGATCAGTTCAACGTTGAGCTGTGCGGTTGGGCCGCACAATGCTCATCACGCAAAATATAATTTACTGATTACCACTTACTACATTTTTTTTTTTTTTTTTTTTTTTTTTTGTTTTTGTTTTTGTTTTTAGTGATAAGTAACTTTGCTATCTGTGTACTAGGTAATAACTCAGTAGAGCTTAGGACTGTATTCTTGTACCATGTTCTGTACAAAGCCTGCATCTCCCCTATCTCTCCGTTTTTCCCCATCCTCTTTCTCATAGACATGCCTTCAGTCCACACCCTGCACCCTCCTGGCACTACCCACCTCCTTCCTTCTCACCTAGTGTTTGTTCTTCCTCATCCTCTTACTTCTCCCTCCCTCCACCTCCTCCTTCCCGCTATCGGGTGGAGCGGTTGGGCTGTGATGGCTCCAAAACTGACATGGTTAATAAAGCCTCCTTGCTAAATGTAGCCCTTGATAGTAAGTAAAAATGTGCTAGTTATGTGTTTTTGCTCTGTTTTTCTGTGTGTTGTTTTGTGAGTCGAGTTATTGAAATGTCTGGCTGTGTGTGCTCCATGTTGCTCCGCATTGTGTGGAATTTCTGGGTTTGTCCTCCCGTTAAAGGGAAGTTGCATGGCTTTAAGTGTCTCTGTTTCTCCAGACAGAAAGGTCTTAATGTCATGTCCTTGACTCGCATATTCCTAGTTGTGTGTGAAGAGAAAACACACACGGGTTACTGCTTTATCTGACTAACCACCATCCCTTTCATGCCAGCCGCCAGCCCCATCATCTAGCTCCGCCCCCAGGCCCCAGAGCTCCATCTCCGTTTGCTAGGAGAAGCCCAGCTCCAGGAAGTTTAGACATGCCTGGTGCTGTTGCCAGTGGTTATGACCAGGACTATTATTACACTCAGTGCTAGTGCAACTTGCAGCACTAAACAATGTGGTGAGCTGCATACAAACCCCACACTGCTTCTCTAACCTGTGCTCAATTAACTGTTGTCACTCCTAACAATCATTTTCCTGATGCACTAAACCTGTCTGGTAGCTCAGCTTTATTGCACCACACTGCTGGATAGGTTTGTGTGTTCAGTGGTGGTGGTGGGTTGGTCCTGTGTGTCGGGTATCGCACTACACGGGTGGCATCTTGTCCTGAGGACAAACATGTGACATATCTTGATTGCTGTGAGTTATACATGTGCTTGTGTATGTTTTACATCAGATGTATGAATGTTTTAACCCCATGTAGAACAATCATATTCATTTAAAAAAAAAAAAAAAACTTCATTTAGTAGTAGCCAGATGTACAACACCTTCTAATGTGAAAGCAGTTCAGGTTATTAATTATTACTCTTCTTTATTTTCTTAGAATCTGAGGAAGAGGAGCTTTTTACATACTATAATATAACACTATCATAATATAACTTTATCTGGCCCCATATTTCCTCTGATTCAATGTGGACAACCAGGGGTTAAAATGTTCAGAACTATTCAGTAAGATTTTTTGATTTCCTGATGCACATTTCTTATGCCATCTATTTATATTTCAGGTCATACATAGATGTAAACCAAATGGATTCACACCTGTGTAGCCCAGTGGACAGTTTTGACTCTGAGGATCAGACAATTTACTGGCACGAAGACTCCAAGCCTGGAACTATAGTGTAGGAAATTAAGATAACTTCTTCATGCTTTGTGCCTTTTTCAAATCCCTGTTTATTTTTGTGCGGCTGACGTGTTCAAAGCATCAGTGTTTTTTAAGGAATGTTACCAAGCAAGGATTGTGCATGACTGCATTCAGCCAGCTCGGAGAGCATGAGTGCATTCCCCTTGCAACAGAACCGAAACAGGCCTTTGGAAACAGGCCTTTGGGAACAGGCCCTGGAGAGCAATGCATTTTGAGTGTGTGTGTGGTGCTAGCACTTCTGGAACTTGACCTGCCCTGATGAATGCCTGCTGTGGGATTTGTTAATATGGTAATAGTGATTGGGCCAAGGAAGGTGGTATTCAAGCCAAATAGCCTGGACCATTCCAATGCCATGGAAGGGAATTACAATCGTAAATCCTCTTCATAGACACAAAGCAAATATTAATATGAAGGACTAAACTCAGCTGGTTTCTGTTGTGTGAAAAATCTCCCATGGACATTTTGCAGTCTGTTTAAAGAGCTTGAAGCATTAACCTTTATATGCTATTGAAGTTAATTATCTCAGTTTTTTTATTTTTCTTTTCTGTGCACAAATATTTTATATATAATTATGATTGGATTCACAAGGGCTTTGGACATGGCTATGCAAGAAAATGGAAATTCGTTCAGTTTTTTTTTTTTCTTCTTTTCTTTTTTCTCTTCTCTCCAGGATATCCAACTCCAGCAGGTGTTGCTCTTTTAATCATGTATTTACTTGCTGAATTATTTACACTCGTTATTTAAAATACACTGTGTTGCTTTGCCCATCTGCTGTGTGTGTGTGTGTGTATATATTATGAAAAGAACAGGAATCTATATCATCATATCGATAAGACAAACACTACTTTGGAATGGTGCTTGAAAAACACAGACCAGCTACTAGACATGTTCCTGATAGCTTGCCCATGCCATATATGTGTAAATTATGCCCTGGAATATTATACATTACTTACTACTAAGCATTGGAACATAGCTTCTCTTAGGTTTTCTTCCACATTACTTGTTATTCCTTAAAGCCCAAACTGTTCTACTTCACACATTTTAAACCTGGCACTAACAAGGTTGCAGATTAGTTATACAAATTTATTTTATTTTATCTTTTTAATCTGACTGCACCCAATAGCAGAAACCAAGGCCTGATGTTTGCCATCTGTCTCTCTCTCCAGCAGAGAGCTGATTATGTATATGTAAATTCTGTATACATACTTTATTTTTTTGTCATTTTTAAAGAGAATTGTTTTCTACGTGCTTTTTTTTTTAAATTTTTTTTTTTAAATGTGTAATATATAGTAATCAGAATTGTTAAGCTGGTTCTTAGTAATTTCTATCAATGAAATTTCTTTGAATTAAACAAAAATGACCAAACAAAACAAAAGGTTTATCATTTAAAAGATAAGACGTGTTGCTTGGTGAATGATAAATGAAGTAAACTGAATGGATATTTTTGGATTTCTTTAAAAGTCAAAACATTTAGAATTAAAGCTCTGAACCCTGTAACAGTCTTTAAATTCGATTGTAATATGATGTAAAGAAACCTGGATCTGAGCTATAATTGTGGCATTTAAGAGAAAGCGTGATTAACACAGTTAACTAGAAATGCTTTTTTTTTTCCCTTCTACAACACATAAAGTTGAACATTTTCTTTGAAAGAAGAGATCTCATGCCTTGCATTCTTTCCAATGTCACACTGCGAAGACGGACAAATTCTGCTTCGCTGCATGTATAGAAAACCAGAAGAACCTGTAGGAGACCTGGCACACCCACTCATTCCTCACAGGGACCAAAACCAGATCAGCTATGTTTACGTAGCTGAGTAAGAGCAGATCATGCCTGCAACACCCATTCATAGCATATGTATAATACTTCTGGTTGATAGAAGAATTTACTATAAGCAAAAAGAAATGATCCATTTTAAACTCTGTAAATCATTTTGTTATTCTACTTCTGACTTTTTAGTCCACTTATGAGTGTAGGTTAATCTTTCAATGTTGTCCTACTCAAACATTTGAGAGCCCTAGTTACTTCTCCGCACTCTTTCTGTTGGCCTTTTATTGTTATTCTTATAATATGCAACATCTGAAAGTACTCCATGCAGACACTTGAAGTACGTTCTACTCTTTCATCATAACAGAGCATTCTAAGAAACACTGCAGCAACACATGATACAAGCACAAGCTGGGACAGCTAATTATTCTTCTTGAATTCTTGAACTTATAAGTTTAGTAGTTCTATCGTAGCCTAGCTTGAATGTAAACTGTCACTATGGTTTGCAGAGTATGTAAATTTGTCACTATGCTCTTTTTTGAAGCAAAGTTGCTAAAGGGGCCTAAACAGTCGCCAAGTTGGAAATGATGAATGCAGATTAGGTTTCAGCCACTGTCTTTCCTTGCTTATGGTCTGTTAATAAAAAGCTGTTGTGGCATGAGAGCTCAAGCAGAACAAGAGCAAAGTACAAACACAAGGGTTTAGAGTCACCACTTTACTGTAAAACACTATCTACATTACTTGCTTGAAGGAAATATTATACTGGGAAAGACACCGAGTGCTTCCCTGTATCTCGATGTGTGGATGTAGTATTTCCTGTTAAACTCAGATCATGTTTCTGATTGGCTGGTGATGGTGATCTCTGTCCCGTGTTGCTAACATGGTGACTTTGTTGCTAGATTTTTGGAGACTTTTTAGACCCCTAGAGCAACTTTCTTTCCAATATAGAGCTTACCACCAGTTCTAGGGACTGTTTGAGCAGATGTTAGCAACTGTCCTGCACTCGATACAGCTCTCCAGCTCACAATCACAGCTGATGGTTATGCAAGTTGACAGAGCAGGTTTGGTTGACTCGCCACTTATGTGTAAAGCCTGACTTTCCCTTGCTTGAGCTGACGATCCCAACAACCAATCACTGATCACCTTTGTTTGTCCCACCCATGCACTTCTTTGTTCATTTGAAACTTTTCTTAGCTGGGCGTACATTTATATTTAGTCAGTTGGCAGGCGATCCTATGCAATAAAAATCCGTAACATTTTCCTTCATGTCTGTTTCCCAACTCTTCACTATCGCTGCTTCTTTTCGTCTGCGTTCTTGAGAGAAATTACAGGTGCATCTAAAAAAAATTAGAATATCGAGGAAAAGTTCATTTTTTCCGTAATTTAATTCAAAAAGTGGAATTTTCATATTCTAGATTCATGAAGTGAAATTTCAAGCCTTTTTTTTCCATTTTAATCTTGATTACGGCTTACAGCTCATGGAAATGAGATACTGGAACAATCCAGTATCTCAAAAATATAAGAGTAAAGAATTTATAATACAACAATGTCGACCTGAGAAGAGCTCTAATCAGCTAATGAACTCAAAACACCGTTGCTCAGTGGTCCAAAGTCCTCTTTTCAGATGAAAGTCAATTTTGCATTTCATTTGGAAATCGAGGTCCCAGAGTCTGGAGGAAGAGTGGAGAGGAACAGAATCCAAGTTGCTTGAAGTCCAGTGTGAAGTTTCCACAGTCAGTGATGATTTGTGGTGCCATGTCATCTGCTGGTGTTGGTCCACTGTGTTTTCTCAAGTCGAGAGTCAATGCAGCGTCTACCAGGAGATTTTAGAGCACTTCATGCTTCCATCTGCTGACAAGCTTTATGGACATGCTGATTTCTATTTCCAGCAGGACTGGGCACCTGCCCACAGTGCCAAAACTACTAGTAACTGGTTTGCTGACCATGGTATTACTGTAATTGATTGGCCAGCCAACTCGCCTGACCTGAATTATGTCAAGAGGAAGATGACAGACACCAGACCCAACAATACAGACGAGCTGAAGGCCGCTATCAGAGCAACCTGGGCTTCCATAACACCTCAGCAGTGCCACAGACTGATTGCCTCCATTGATGCATTGATGCGGTAATTCGTGCAAAAGGAGCCCCGACCAAGTATTGAGTGCATAAATTAACATACTTTTCAGAAGGTCGACATTTCTGTATTATAAATTCTTTATTCTAATATTTTGAGATACTGGATTTTTGATTTCCATGAGCTGTAAGCCATAATCATAAAGACTAAAACAAAACAAAAAAAGTTTGAAATATTTCACTTTGTGTAATGAATCTAGAAAATATGAAAGTTCCACTTTTTGAATTAAATTATGGAGGGGAAAAAAACATGCACCTGTATACTCTTTTGTAAATACATATATGGTTTGTGGTGCCATGACCAAACATGACTACTTTCTATAAGAAATCTCATAGTGTCTAAGTGTCTTTAGAAAATTGTCCTTGTGCATCATCTATAAGTCTTGATATTTTAATGAATTACCATGACTGACTTTTTAAAGCATGCAGTAGCTAATTTCCCCTTGAAAAGAGTAGGCTACAACCAATTTACACTCTACTAGTTATGATGTATCTTACATCTTAAATGAGATTTTGCTAGTTTTAAACTTCTAACAACATATGGATTGGAACAGACTTTACACCCTGATTTACCATAGAACTTGCATTCAACTGGTGCAACTGGCTACTGTACTCTAGTAAACTCTGGTCTATGGCTCACTGCTCTCCCCAAACAAACTGGGATGTACAGGTCACAGCTGTGCCCCGCTGTCTCTCTTCCTTTTCCCTTCAAGACACAACAGCTGCACAAAGATATCAGGGAGGGCAGCAGCAGCTGACACTGGGCTTTAAAACAAACAATGGCCTTCTATCTGTATCTTACCTTACCAGGCACTTCTTCCTGCATCCAAGTGCCATTTAAAACAAATGTTTAGCAGATTATTCTTCAAACGTGTCTATTTCTGAAGCACACTTTTACCTTGAAGGGAATGGCTTGACCTTTTGAACTTTCAGGTCAGAAAATAGGCTTGCACCTACCTTCTAATTATAAGGCAAACCGCATGCAAGCAAATTTGTAAGAGTAATAAACAATGCCCTCTAATTATTAGAAGCCAAGCCGCACCATTTCAAAAGCGGATTGTGAGTTATTTTGCTCTTACTGCTAAACGTGACCGGCCATTTGCACTGTACTTGAAGGAAGAAAATTTGTGAAGATGAGACATGTTGCAATACCAAACAGCTCATCTGAACTTCAAGATTATTTATGATGAGATCGTGGTTAACTAATGGCTAAGGGAAAGGTAGAGTTTAACACCACAGGATGCACTGGTGTGTCAGTACCCAAACTGTAAACTAGCTCTTAAACACTTTCCCCTATAGTACAGATAGTCAGAGGTACTCTAATTACAGTTTAAGTTGTAGTACACTGGCTAAGCCTGCTATTGTGTAATCTATTCTTCTCACTGCACACCTTCTACAGTGCTGAAGCTTCTACTGTGTAAGCCATGTTGAGGAATTTTACTTTTACATGTTGCAACTTATATTGTTTGGCTTTTCTTTTTGTGAAGCTCATTTTTTTTTTAGTTGTCATTTTGAGTGAGATAAACCACTCCATTTCCTCGTGTACAGCTGTCGCAGAAGAGGCTGTTCTGCATAAATTAGCCATCTGAACAAGGAGGAAATAGCGGCACAGCAGGTAGTGATGGTGCCTCACACGCTACTGAGCTCGGATTACTGTCTGTGTGGAGTTCCTTGTGCTCATCCCAATGTCTGTTTGGATTTCCTTTCCTCTCCAGGTTCAGGTTTCAGCTATGCCTGTAGATATGAACGAGTGTGAGAGTTTGTGCATGAATGTTTGTGATGGACTGGTGAACTTCGGTTAAGGATCCACTGTGACCCTGACCGGGGTAAGGCAGGTACTGAAGATGAATGATAAATAAACCAGCTGAATAAAGCTTAACGCATAAGATGTTATATGTTGGTGTGTGTGTGTGTAGTTTCTACTGAATGTTACGAACAAGCTAAAGCTGCTAGGCCACTTAGAAAGGACTGAAGTACAGCACTGCAGTCATTTAGGGACACATTACAGCAAAAACACACAGCTGTTGGAGCTCTGTTTGGAGAGGTTCCTGCAATAGCATCTGCACTCCCTCTGACTTATTGCTACATCCATTCAGAGTGAGTATTGCTTGCCCATGTTGCCTTATAGTCATCAGCCTTAGAAACAAGTACTTTATTAGACTCGGTTTCTTGTGATTACTTGAAGCTCAAATTTAATGTTGTTTGTATAACACTTAACAAGAGACAGGGTCACAAAGCAGTTTCCAAGTTCCTTGGAGAAACTAGTATCAGTCTCAGAGAGATGTTAAAGAGTACCATATTTACAGTATATTGCTGACTGGAATTTATATTCTGCCTGAAAAGTCTGTCTTGTCTTGTAAGTGGTTTAATGTATATTATACCACAATATACCACGTGCTGTTAAATTCTTGAACCTGTTGCCAAACTGGGAGGCAAAGTTGGGAGAGACGACTCCATGTGTGTTTACAAAGAAATGGCGATCATTTAGAGGATGTTTTTGCTAAAAAAAAGAAGAAAAAAAAAGTGTTAATTTCCCCGATGTATGGAGACTTTTGGGACACCCTGTACTCCGGGTGAGTGACGAGAGCACTGTTGCCAACAACTTTCAATGGATAGTTGCTAAACCGTGCTAGATGATGTCATGCACTAATTAGCATATTCATTATATCATTGCGCCGTATTTGCATCCTGCCTAGTCTCAGCTCTTTACAGCTGTGTGCTTCTCTCCTACTCTCTGTGCTCACGTACTGTATTTTAATACAGCCGAATTCCCAATTAAACTGTTCTCATTTACGTATTTTTCTGTTTGTTGTCAGACAACGGGACGAGTATGAAATAGTGACTGAGACGCGGTGCATTAAGACTATGTTCGCCAGCAGTCACTTCCAAGCTGCTGCTCTGCACTGCCAAAATCCTGATTTATAACCGTGACGTCATCTGACAAAACCACCACCACACACAATTTAAAGACACAATGGCTGTGCTGTGATTTTGGCTATATTTACACGTAAAACGATTACTCGGAGAGAAAGTTAGCAGTGACGGAATGTAACATTCGAAGTCATTATGTTTTGTTTACACAAATACCAGACACTATACTGGAAGAGGCCTCTAAAACTGGGAAAGTAGCTTCTAAACCAGGGATGAGCAGTTCTGGTCCTGGAGGGCCACTGCACTATCCTGCAGAGTTTAGCTCCATCCCTAATCAAACACACCTGAACAATCTAACCAAAGTCTTCAGGATTGCTTGAAAATTGCAGGCAGGTGTGTTAGATTAGCATTTTTGAACTAACTAGCCCCCTAAATGAACAAATCGGTTCAAAAAACTTTCACCGATGATGACTAAATCACATCGTTTGTAGCAGAAAGCCAAATTAGAAGAGATAAGCAAGCATTCTTTTAGCAGTTAACAAGCTTATAACAAACATTATTGATCAAATCTGTGCCAAGTAAATTAGATCCGGAAAACCGGATGGTCTCATTCAACTAAATACAAATTCACACATCACTCATTAACACGGCAATAAGTTTTAGCCTGGATGATGAATGATCGTCTGACTGCAGGTTGAGGTTTCCATGGTGACGGGGAACCGTGAAGGGAGGAGGAGCACAGCGAGGGGGGCGGGGCTAATGATTGAAGTGGATACGCAGGATATTTGCGCTTCAGCTGGCGTTACAATCAGCCTCCATGTTTGACATCATTCAAATGATGTAGATGATAACGTTCAATGAATAGGAAAGGCTATTTTCAGACGTATCTTCTGCTTCAGACAATGATTTATCAGGAACATTTTACTGGGGCACAGCAAAATATTACTGAGCTTCGTGCCCCTGCGGCGCCTCTGGTGTTCTATCGAAAATAAACAATTAAGTTATTTAGCGATTTCGTACTTATTTACTTTTTCAAATTCAAGCACTTTTTAAGCACCACTAGATTAAAAAAAAATAGCTCTTTTCAAGGTTTTCCAGTACTTAAATTTCAAAAAGCCAAATAGATGAGCCATAAAAGAGTGTACTGTGGGGAAAAAGCACTCTTTTTTATTTATTTGTCATTCAATAACATAATGGAGTGTTTTTGTTGTAATTAATCCCTTGCACCCAAAATTTAACACTGAATTTTGAGACACATTTAACTTCAGGTTAACAGTGATTTCTTCACTATTAATACTAAGCATGTTGGTATTATTGAGTGATTTAACAGCTAACAAGCAAACAAACAAACAAACAAACAAGATTTTGTAACTCAGAATATGTTGAAGACAAACACATAGGACTTTCACAGTCTAAATGGTTCCTTTGCATTATTTCCTCTTGAACTAGGACATGCTGCCGTCCACGCCTGTTCAAGTTAAATGAGATGCATTAAAATACAGGAAAATACAGAAAACAAGCGAATAATACCAATGGACTTTGGTTTATCATAGATTAAATCAAGCTCATATAAACGCTCATATAAACCTACCAGGCATGAGAAGTGTACCTTCAAGTCATGTCAATGGTACTTGAGCCCAGAAGCCAACTTCATAAGACAGTTTACTCATCTGGCAACACTCATCATGAGTTATTATCCCATTAGCATCACATCCTGCAACATTTCCATCCTACATCTCACAAAAGTTATCATAATCCATGATTATTTCTTAAAAATAATAATAATAATAATAATAATAATAATAATTTCAATTCACAGAAAAATTGTGCTTTGTAACATTTGTAAAATGACTTCATGTCATGTCACTTGATAGACATCTCACTGCAAATTAAGCATACTTTCACACATCTTTTGGAGATCTAATCATCCGTACACCCGGATTTTGATCATGCAGAATGAAAACAAGGAAACTTGAGCTGTCATTCCTTGAGCTTGCTCTCCAGAAAGTCTTGAATCTTGCTTAAATTCTCTTCCTGTTGGCCGAGCGCTTCCAGTAGAATGCCCATGGGTGACTTTTTCAGCCCTGCGCTCTCCATCTTATTCTCCAGCTTGTTCTTCATGTTGCGTAGACGCAGTGAAGCATGAGCGAAGATCACTGGAATGCAAAAGGACAAGATCGAGCTGCATTGAGATGCTTTGTCTTGTAGTTTCATTTTCACCAATACCAAGAAACTAGCACACTGAACCTGGGGTAAGAATATGTATACAGTAATATGGGTGTGTGAGAAATTATATTTCAACAAATCACAAGAAGTATTATTTCAAAAAGCTCCTTAACCAAATAACTGTGTACTTTTTGTATGCTATACATTTCCTTTTTGGAGGGGAAAAAAAAATTGTAAGCAGATACCATTATGTTCAGAAAATCAAGATACTGGCTTGTACAGTTATCATTTCCCATATTGTTGCACCCACTGGGTGTACAACATGAGTGTGGTGCTCTTCCTCGATCAGCTGAATCAACAATCACAAGACATGAACCAATCTGACTCACAGATTAGCGGGAGTTTAATCCCCAACAAGAAGACCATGACTCCGCCGAAGAGAGACATAAGGAGGTAGCTGGCAAACATCACTAAAAAGACAAACAGTGTAGGGTTGTCCTCCTTAAAGTTCTTGATTATAGCTTTGTTGTCTCCAGCCCACACAGCACCAAGGAACACTGCCACGACTACTGCTGCTCCGGTGAACATGCCAATGGGGTACATGAACCTGAGGACAAAGATGAATGGACACATCACTAAGGGAAAACACACAGTGTTTGAGAATGGTGACATCTAGTGATGGACTGAGAATACAAACAAATCCTAGTTCGAGCTTCGAGACAGACCTCCAAACTAGATACATGACTGATCACTTCAACAGTTTCTCATTACATAAGTCAATTTCAGCATGTGAATGACACATAGCAACCTACTGTATCTAAAAAGCACAAAACTGGATGAGACATGCTGGGTTCTGTGAAAATGTAATGCAAACATGCTATCAGAATGTTTTCAGTAACCAAAAGCTCATTCAAATGAGTTAAATATTTGACTATTATCATTACTGAATAGAGCTTCCTGAAGTCAAGATCCGTTTCCTGTCACTTTGCATCCTGTGAGATGGTCAGCATTTCTTCTTCTTCTTTTTTTTTTTTTTTTTTTTTTATACTTGATTTCATGATCATAACGCATATTTAGTGTCTTATATCACAGTATAACAATTTAACATGAAATTATAGGATATCAGGTCATTATGAACTCAGATGATTTAACAATTATGTGTTTAAATTTGTCATAGGAAAAACAGCAATGAACAAACTAACAGCTTTGTGGACAATGCTGAAAGCTGGCTCCTATGACATTTTCATATCTGCTTTTACATCAACATCATTTACAGCATTTAGCAGACACCCTTATACAGAGCGACACACAGAAGTGCTTTTTAGTCTCTATCAAAAACATACCCTCATGCTATTTCACTAGGTTAGGGACTATGATTACCATCAGCCTAAAACCCTGTTGGGTTTTGAAAAGAAAACATAACCCAAGGATGATTTTTTATTTATTTATTTTTTTAACAAAATTTCCCCCTCAACCAACATATCATGCAGATTTGATCATACTTCACTTTCTAAAAATTGGCCTAAGTTTTTAGGTCATATTCCTCATCGATTCTCATGTACTCGGCTCTATGTTTGCACGCGTTTTGCCACATTTAAAGGAAAACTCCTTCCTGAAACACATGCAATCTGTATCTATTGAAATATTTGCGATGTGCTTAGCAATTCAGGTGCTAGTTTGTTGACTTGTGCTGTACTTGTTATTCCTGTGAGAAATTTGCAGTTGTCTGTCATGCTGAGGCCACAAGAACACAAGCTTCATTGTTCACTCACCATTTTCCAGCAACATGATCACATTAATGAAAAATTCAAAACAGAATTAGAGGTTACAATAAACGTTGGACACAAAGGTCCAGAATGCAATGCAGACATATCACACAGCTGAGCTGAGTTACGGAAGAGGCTAGGCTAGGCTCGGCTTGTTGGCGATCTACGACGAAATGACGAGCATGGTGGCATTGATGGTGGTGAGGAGGTGAGGAAGCTGGACAGACTATAGGTCTTCGCTTGCTTTAGGTAAAGATGAAGCCAGGGCTGAATCCCACTGCACAGCTCTCAGCAGGTAGTCGCAAGGCATTGTGCACAATAATGTATGAAATGGTAACCAAACTGAGACAAAGTGAGAATTGAGACCCGTCAGCCAATAAGACACGAGTATTACCATGTATATTCCTGTAAACCCTGTCTGACTGGTCTCGCCTCCGTTCACTGAAGATGAAATACAACACTCTGTTCACTGAAGATTATTACAACACCGCCGTCTTCTTTTACTGACATTCAGTTATGTAGTGACAAACTGCTCCAAGTGCAGAATTATTCGGGGCTAAAGAAAAAATCTTCAGTGCTGAAGCCACGAATGCCCAGGCCTGGTTATGCCCCTGTCTGAGTGTCTTTGACAAGGGCCAAATTGTGATGGCTAGACGACTGGGTCAGAGCATCTTCAAAACAGCAAATCTTGTGGGGTGTTCCTGGTATGCAGTGGTTAATACCTACCAAAAGTTGTCCAAGGAAGGACAACCAGTGAACTGGCGACAGGGTCATGAGTGCCCAAGGCTTACTGATGCTCATGGGGAGCAAAGGCTAGCCTGACTGGTTCGATCCCACAGAAGAGCTACTGTAGCACAAACTGCTGAACAGATAATTGCTGTCTATGATAGAAAGGTGTCAGAACACATAGTGCATTGCAGCTTGCTGTGTATGGGGCTGCGTAACCACAGACCAATCAGTATGCCCATATTTACCCCCGTCCACCGCCGAAAGCACCAACAATAGGCACGTGAGCATCAAATCTGGACCATGGAGCAATGAAAGAAGGTGGCCTGGTCTGATGAATCATGTTTTCTTTTACATCATGTGGACAGCCAAGTGCGTGTGCATCATTTACCTGGGGAAGAGATGGCACCAGGATGCACTATGGGAAGAAGGCAAGCCGGCAGAGGCAGTGTAATGCTCTGGGCAATGTTCTGCTGGGGAACTTTGGGTCCTGGCATTCATGGGGATGTTAATTTGACCCGTACCACCTACCAAAACATTGTTGCAGACCAAGTACACCCCTTCATGGCAACGGTATTCCTTAACGGCAGTGGCCTCTTTCAGCAGGATAATGCGCCCTGCCACACTGCAAAAATTGCTCAGGAATGGTTGGAGGAACGTGACACCTTGAAAACATGTTCAAGGTGTTGACTTGGCCCCCAAATTCCCTGGATCTCAATCTGATCCGAGAATCTGTGGAATGTGCTGGACAAACAAAGCTGATCCATGGAGGCCGCAACTTACAACGTACAGGACTTAAACGATCTCCTGCTAATGTGTTGGTGCCTTCAGAGGTCTTGTGGAGTCCATGCCTCAACGCGCCAGAGTTGTTCCGGTGGCACAAGGGGGACCTACACAATATTAGGCAGGTGGTTTTTAATGTATTGGTGTACGATTGGTGTATATTATGACATGTTGCACTGATGACGTGGCTAAAAAGTATACTTTGAAAACGAAAGTTGTGACTGGACTAATACGTGTTAGGAGAGTATCACATGAAAACTGCTCCTTCTTGGGGCTGGAGTTGGGACTTCGTTTACAAACTCTTCTGAGTCCCTGTGGATCTGGCATTAAGACGGTCGGCAGTTTATAGTCATCATGTCATCAGGGTCAGCTCCTCACTGTGGGGGGCTATATTTACATCCAGCAATTACCGCATGTTTCCATATTGGCAGAAATCTTGAAACAATGCAGCTCATTACCCGGGACACAGTGAGCAGGAGCTGCTTTGCATGTTGCAATATGGGCCTCTTTTACTCAGCACTTTGCTCGTCTCGGGTTTAAGACGTCGGATATCGAGGAGTCAAAGTTCAATATTAGGATGAAGAGAAAAGCATGATTAAATCAAGCGTCGCTAAATATACTTGGAAGCTGAGGAATGGCTCACGATGTCCTATAACTTATAAGCTTATAAGTCTCAAGTCTTGCTACACTGGCTGGAACTACTTTGTTATTTGTTTGGACTTAACAGCAGATTATATAGTCCCGACGCATAAAAACAAAAGCAAATATCAATAAACATTAATAAAGACGCGGGTTGAAACGATAAGAAATTCGCTACAGACTCGTATTAAATCTGGTAACAGAAGTGCAGCAGTGTATTCCGTGTCTACAAGAGAGACTGATGTATCCAGCACTCACCCAACAATCAGAAACACGATCACAGCCATCGCCATATAATTAGTCTGGTAGTAAAGTAGGTTGCTGACCACTCTGTTGTTCCATTTCGGTAAATCGCGGATGTCTGGTTTGGCAAATCGTTCAGATCCAGGGAAGAAATCATCCCACGGTCTAAGCGGCGTTAACTCTACTTTAGCCATTCCGACTCCTCGTAAACTTCTTGACAGCTGGTGAGCGCTGCGGATCTCGTAGAACCACAGAGTCTCGGGAAATCTCGCGAGGCCTCATCATTATTTACACGAGTGTAAACATGCTTCGTGTTTAGTGTGAACGTAAATATGATTTTTAAGCTAAACATTTTCTGTTAAATTACGGTTGATTCATTAATAATGTGTTGACGGAAATCATCAGTATTTGATATGTAAACGTAAACGAGATAACAAGCGCTGGAAAAAAAAGGAAGTAAAGAAAGCGCTCAAGGATGACCTGTTTACTGTGTTTCTAATCCATGTTTAGTGCGTGAATTTAAAATCAGTGCCCTTAAAATGCTTGAATTCCAATTACCTCATTGTTTTATTATTATTAATAATAATAATTTTATAAAAGTGAACTATATAGAGTATGGAATAATGGTTTTACCACCTAATGTATCTTTTATTTAATGGGTAGCCATTTAGGATATACCCAATTACATTCACCGTAATCCTATTGGCTGATAAAAGTCTGTGTGTGTCACGTGCCTAATGACGTTGTACACACGCTTGCGCTTCCTCTCAGTTGTCCTGGCCGAACGACGGCATGCAGCGAACACCGACGTAGGGGAACCCTGACCTTTATTATTTTGCAGGTAATTGCATCTTATATAACTCTTCACCCGTACAGCTCAGTATGTGTTACATAAAGATGTCGTGGACAGGCACAACAGCCTTTACAATCGGAGCTAAGCTAATAAATGGTTATTAATCACAAACAGCCAGTCAGCTATAGAACATGCTACATGCTGGCTTTCAACGATACATAATAAAGTTGACATTACAGGTAAAATTATAATACAATTCCGTGTGTGTGTGTGTGAGAGAGAGAGAGAGAGAGAGAGAGAGAGAGTAAAACAATTAACATATAGAGCTGTTGATTAACCCGTCAAAGAAACACACAAATTAAATTAGATGTAGTACGTTCTGTTTGCAGTGGTAGAACGTCTTCGTATCTAATTTACAGCTGTTTATCCACTGCTAGATGTGGGGAAGAGGATTACTTATCCCCCAGGTGGTAAAAACAATTCGCCTCACGTGGAGTCACCGACATTTCTTCACCATGCAGCTGAAAACCAAGGAGTTTCAGAGATTATTCACTGATGGATTGAATGGTTTAGCAGGTAAAATTGACATAAACTATCCATGGTGCATCTATTGAATTGCTTGAATAGTAAGATTACATTCTACATCACGAACTGTCCACTTAGATATAATAATGTTTTCTGCTGGAATTGATATTGGTTTTTGTGCGTGTGTGTATGTCTACAAACATACAGTATTCCTTCATTCATCTTCAGAAAAAAATCTTTCATTATCCTGGTCAGGGTCATGGTGTTTAATATTCCAAGCATTCAATTTGTCCCTTTGGGGTTAAAAAAAAGTTTTATTTAATTCAATAAATTTTGGATGAAAATGAAAAGAAAGAACACAGTTTTCATTGAATGATGATAATGTCTGTCCAGAGATTTTTCAGAAGCACCAGTTTGAGCTGAGGATTGCAGGGGGAGCCGTACGGGACCTTCTGTCAGAGAAACAACCTGAAGATGTGGATTTCGCTACTACTGCAACACCTGAGGAGATGAAGCACATGTTCCAGGCTGCAGGGATCCGAATGATTAACAACAAAGGAGAGAAACATGGTACCATCACTGTCAGGGTGAGAGAGCTGTCCCACACCGTCATGCACTGTCCAAATGTCTTTTCAACTGCTTTTCAGTTTTCACTTTGCATTACTGGTTTATTCAAGATGCATAACGAAAGATCTCTGCACATGGATGTATTTTATTTTACAATTGGTGCAAAGGTTTGGGCACCCCTAGCCAAATTATATATATAAAAAAAATACACAAACGCTGCATCAAACTATTAAAAACAAAACAAATAAACCAAAAAAACATTTTTCTGCAAATGTTAATGCACAGTTACATCTTTACTTAAATTGAACAAAATAAAATAGTAATTGTAACCTGTGCAGAAGTTTGGACACCCTTCCAGTTGTAAAGTTCAGAAAATAATTAACTCATTAGGCCTTAATTGACTCATTAGGACTTGTTACTCAGGTCAAGAATTGTCATTAGTTGTAAGAATTTCAGAGTGTAATAATTTTTTTTGACTCTTCAAACTTTTCAAACAACCATGGGTTCCTCTAAGCAGCTGACTAAGGATCTGAAAATGAAGCTAATTGATGCCTTCAAAGCAGAGGAAAGCTATAAAAAAGATATCAAACCATTTCCAGCTCATACACAGTCCCTAATGTCATTAAGAAATAGTAGCTAAGGGGAACTGTGGAAGTCAAGCCAAGATATGGAAGACCAATAAACAAACTCGAGTGTGGGCCTGACGTCATGCGGTTTTACGAGGTTTAAGATTACCATATACACTACTTTCTAAAAATGTTAATAATATTAACAAACTATACATCATTCGAAAGGTCTAAGGGTTTAGTGTCAATATATGGTCTCAGTTTTACGATATAGATGCTCCAGCAACAGTAATATAGTAGTTTGTGTCAGGAGTGCAAATGACAACATGAAAAACAAAAACGGAACTTCATACCTTTATGATACAGCGATCGTGTGTCGAATCCAATATGTCGCAGCTAGGTAAAAAGTCCATGAAAACCATCTAGTGGCAAACATCCAATGCTACTATTTGTCCACAAAAGCATATAAACCGTGAAATATTGCTATATAATCCATTGTTTACATAAGAATTCTTCTGCACGACCTTCCCTCCATCATCATTCTTCAAAAGAATATACAATCCGAGCACCGAATATACAGTCCGAGCACCGAATATACAGTCCGAGCACCGAATATACAGTCCGAGCACCGAATATACAGTCCGAGCACCGAATATACAGTCCGAGCACCGAATATACAGTCCGAGCACCGTTTACGTCGTAAAACTGTATATGGTAGTGAACATCAGAGTCTTCCAAACACATTAGCCTGCTTCCAAAATTTGTTTTAAAACGCAGGGCGGTAGTTTCACGCATAGTCTCCAAACAGTGCTGTTGAAAATCATTCTCTGAATACCCCGCGAACCAATAACTTCATAGAAAAATGTTGATAGACATGTATGGCTGCCCATCACAGCCATATCAGCATATGTAAAGAACAAATGAATGTTTTTTGAGGCTGTATGGGCAGCGATCACAGTCACAGCTCCAAGTGGCCCACTTTTGAAAAAGGCACTAGTCAGACAAAAAAACTTGCAGGGACGTCATTCATCCTCAAACTTGAAACATAACTTCTTTAGACTTGTGGCTATGAGCACATTACATTTCTAGATATTGTCAGCATGTTTAGCATTGTTATTTTTTAATGGAAAAAAATGTTATGCAACAAACATTTTCATTCCAGTGTACTTCAACCTCTCTAAGTTTTTCATTTTTAACATACAGTGAGGGGAAAAAAAGTATTTGATCCCCTGCTGATTTTGTACGTTTGCCCACTGACAAAGAAGTGATCAGTCTATAATTTTAATGGTAGGTGTATTGTAACAGTGAGAGACAGAATGACAACAAAAAAATCCATAAAAATGCATTTCAAAAAAGTAATAAATTGATTTGCATTTTAATGAGTGTATGAGAGTATTTGATCCCCTATCGGTCAGCAAGATTTCTGGCTCCCAGGTGTCTTTTACACAGGTAATGAGCTGAGATTAGGAGCACTCCCTTTAAGAGAGTGCTCCTAATCTCAGCTTGTTACCTGTATAAAGACACCTGTCCACAGAAGCAATCAATCAATCAGATTCCAAACTCTCCACCATGGCTGAGACCAAAGAGCTGTCTAAGGATGTCAGGGGCAAGATTGTAGACCTACACAAGGCTGGAATGGGCTACAAAACCATCGCCAAGCATCTTGGTGAGAAGGTGACAACAGTTGGTGTGATTATTCGCAAATGGAAGAAACACAAAATAACTGTCAGTCTCCCTCGATCATGCAAACTCCATGCAAGATCTCACCTCGTGGAGTTTCAATGATCATGAGAACGGTGAGGAATCAGCCCAGAACTACACGGGAGGATCTTGCTAATGATCTCAAGGCAGCTGGGACCATAGTCACCAAGAAAACAATCGGTAACACACTATGCCGTGAAGGACTGAAATCCTGCAGCGCCCACAAGGTCCCCCTGCTCAAGAAAGCACATGTACAGGCCTGTCTGAAGTTTGCCTGAATGATTCAGAGGAGAACTGGGTGAAAGTGTTGTGGTCAGATGAGACCAAAATCGAGCTCTTTGGCATCGACTCAACTCACCATGTTTGGAGGAGGAGGAATGCTGCCTATGACCCCAAGAACACCATCCCCACCGTCAAACATGGAGGTGGGAACATTATGCTTTGGGGATGTTTTTCTGCTAAGGGGACAGGACAACTGCACCGCATCAAAGGGACGATGTACCATCAAATCTTGGGTGAGAACCTCCTTCCCTCAGCCAGGGCATTGAAAATGGGTCGTGGATGGGTATTCCAGCATGACAATGACCCAAAACACACAGCCAAGGCAACAAAGGAGTGGCTCAAGAAGAAGCGCATTAAGGTCCTGGAGTGGCCTAGCCAGTCTCCAGACCTTAAACCCATAGAAAATCTGTGGAGGGAGCTGAAGGTTCGAGTTGCCAAACGTCAGCCTTGAGACCTTAATGACTTGGAGAGGATCTGCAAAGAGGAGTGGGACAAAATCCCTCCTGAGATGTGTGCAAACCTGGTGGCCAACTACAAGAAACGTCTGACCTCTGTGATTGCCAACAAGGGTTTTGCCACCAAGTACTAAGTCGAAGGGGTCAAATACTTATTTCCCTCATTAAAATGCAAATCAATTTATAACTTTTTTAAAATGCATTTTTCTGGATTTTTTTGTTGTTATTCTGTCTCTCACTGTTAAAATACACCTACCATTAAAATTATAGACTGATCATTTCTTTGTCAGTGGGTAAACGTACAAAATCAGCAGGGGATCAAATACTTTTTTCCCTCCCTGTATAAAGTAGTTTTCTCTTCAGAAATCACCAAAATATGTCCTTTGGCCGGGGTGCCCAAACTTTTTTTTTTTTATTTGTCCATATACAGGTAACCTAATAATAATTTTATATATACTTTTGATACAGACTTTATTACTGTGAGTTGACTTGCCTTTACATTGAATTTACATGTGCATGCTGAAAACTAACTCGGTTGTCTTCGTATACTTAAACTATGCATATGTGTTGAAGTTTATAAAATGGACATGTAAAATATTAAATGGCCAAGTATTGGAGTCATATCATTATGCATTGGATAAAATTGAATTCAAATATTAAACTGTTGGTTCAATCCACATACAGCTGCATAGTGAGAACTTTGAAGTGACCACCCTGCGTGTGGATGTACAGACAGATGGGAGACACGCGGAAGTAGAGTTCACTACAGACTGGCAGAAAGATGCTGAGCGCAGAGACCTCACAATTAACTCCATGTTCCTTGGTACGTCCTGATTTGTGTGCCATATTGGATTGCAGATTTTCTAAATTGCACCTCACCACCTTACCTGTATTTTAACCGTCCTTTTAGGGCTGGATGGGACCTTGTATGATTATTTCCAAGGTTATGAGGATCTCCAGAACAGAAAAGTTCGCTTTGTTGGGAATAGTGCACTTAGGATTCAGGAGGACTACTTGCGAATTCTGAGATACTTCAGGTGTGTTAGCATTCCTGTCTGAGATAATCATTAATTTGTGTCAGACTACTCACTCTTAATTTAAATGTGACTAGCTTTGAACAGAATATCATCAGGTGCTCCTCATCTGCATTAGTAACAGATTGTATCAGTGATTGCTGTGTGTTTGCATGTAAGGCTGCACAATATGATTAAAATATTGTCATTTTAATGATGTGTCTTTCAATAGCCTTAACATTTAAGCAGGTTAAGTACTGGTGACAGAATCAGAATATTCATCAAGAACAAGTAATTATGCATACACACAGTGTAAATGTCTGTGACCTTGTGACAGAGTTTATGTGTCTGTTGTGCCATTTTACTTTTTACAGTCTTTTTCACAGGCCAGTACACATTTATTAATTAATAATATTTTCATTATTTTCAAATGTTAAAAGACAAACATATTGGAGTCGTATCTCATTATGCATCGGATTGAAGCATGCTGTAAGTTTTAACTACTAGTTCGATTCACATACAAATTATGTGCATACATATTACCAAACGGTCTGTGTATATTTGTTGCAGGTTTTATGGGCGTGTGGCGACCGAGCCAGGGCAGCACGATGCAGACACTCTGGACGCGATCCGGGACAACGCACGAGGCCTGGCAGGAGTTTCAGGGGAGAGAATCTGGGTGGAGCTAAAGAAGATGCTGGTGGGGAATCATGCGGCTCACCTGCTCGAGCTTATTTATGAGCTAGATCTGGCTCAGTACATAGGTCAGATATGCACACACAACGGACTTTCACTAGAAAGTCACACTTTCTTGTTTATGAATGTTATGCATAGGGAATGCACAGTTGGTTACTATAAAGCTGTTTGTCGGACGACGTGAGCATCGTGATTTATTTATTTATTTATTTTTTAAAAATCTTTTTTTTTTGCCTCTCATATAAAGTTTGAGCTTTTGCTATTTGGAGAGGTTTTAATGTATTGTGTAAAATGTATTAATGCAACAACTTGCATCCTAATTTTCATGGGGATTCCTGTTTGGTGTCATTCTCCAGGTCTCCCAGCAGACGTCAGTGTTGAGGAGATGAAGCAGGTGTACCAGAGGACTCAAGGCAGCTCTCCTAAACCAATGACCGTGCTCTCAGCTCTGCTGCGCGGCCCAGAAGACGTGGAAAGGCTGGATCTGCGGTTGAAGATCTCCAGAGAAGAGAAGACCCTCGGCATCTTTCTGGTGAAGCATAGACGAGACCTTGTTAAGGGACATGATGAGAATGATGGCCTGAAGCCATTCACTGATTTCATCACTGATGTGAGTAAACCCACTGGCTGACAGTGTTTTTGATAGAAGAGAGAAACTGTCACAGTGAGAAGGTGGAGTGTGATGTAAATAGAAAATTGTCTGGACCACAGTACAACACTTGTACAATCCTAACTGATGGTGAAAATGACAGATTTTAAGATTTTTTTGCCAGGCTGGTTCGTCAAGTCATCAGACTTTCCCACACTACACAATTTGCTCAGAATAAAACACAACACACTTTCAGATTAGGGTCATATAATCAGCAGAAAATGTGGACACATTTCACAGTTGTCAGGAGGGGGGGCAATCAGCCTAAAAATCAGCCCGATTATCCTGAAGTGTGGTCTAGGCATTAGGAGCAATTGATCTGTTCATGAGTATTAAAAATTGTGTAGAAATATTTCAACTTGAAAAAAGATGACACAGCATATAATTAAATATGAAATGTAATGATGATATTAAGGGCCTATAGCTGGGAAAGCCACAAAATATACAGGTGGATCTAAAAAAATATTAGAATATCGTGGAAAAGTTCATTTTTCCGTAATTTAATTCAAAAAGTGGAACTTTCATATATTCTAGATTAATTACACATAAAGTGAAATATTTCAAGCCTTTTTTTTTTTTTTATCTTGATGATTACGGCTTACAGCTCATGGAAATGAGATACTGGGAAAATCCAGTGTCTTAAAAATATTAGAATAAAGAATTTATAATACAGCAATGTCGACCTGAGAAGAGCTCTAATCAGCTAATTAACTCAAAACACCATTGCTCAGTGGTCCAAAGTCCTCTTTTCATGTGAATTTGCATTTCATTTGGAAATCAAGGTCCCAGAGTCTGGAGGAAGAGTGGAGAGGAACAGAATCCAAGTTGCTTGAAGTCCAGTGTGAAGTTTCCACAGTCAGTGATGATTTGTGGTGCCATGTCATCTGCTGGTGTTGGTCCATTGTGTTTTCTCAAGTCGAGAGTCAATGCAGCGTCTACCAGGAGATTTTAGAGCACTTCATGCTTCTGTCTGTTGACAAGCTTTATGGAGATGCTGATTTCCTTTTCCAGCAGGACTTGGCACCTGCCCACAGTGCCAAAACTACTAGTAACTGGTTTGCTGACCATGGTATTACTGTAATTGATTGGCCAGCCAACTCGCCTGACCTGAGTTTTGTCAAGAGGAAGAGACACCAGAGAGTGTCTCTTCCTCTTGAGAGACCACAGACCCAACAATACAGACGAGCTGAAGGCCGCTATCACAGCAACCTGGGCTTCCATAACACCTCAGCAGTGCCACAGACTGATTGCCTCTATGCCACGCCGCATTGATGCAGTAATTCATGCAAAAGGAGCCCCGACCAAGTATTGAGTGCATAAATTAACATACTTTTCAGAAGGCCGATATTTCTGTATTATAAATTGTTTATTCTAATATTTTGAGATACTGGAGTTTTGATTTCCATGAGCTGTAAGCCGTAATCATCAAGATTAAAACAAAAAAAAACGGCTTGAAATATTTCACTTTATGTAATTAATCTAGAAAATATGAAAGTTCCACTTTTTGAATTAAATTATGGGGGGAAAAAACGATTTTCTATTTTTTTTTAGATGCACCTATATGTATAATGTATACAATATATATGCATGTAATAATATATAAAACACAATCTTAAATTAATATGAATATGTATTATGAACAATATAAAATCATAAAAGTACAATATGAAAGAGGGACGCATAGTGGCGCATTGGGTAACTTTGCAGTCTCATAGCTCCAGGGTCCCCAGTGTGGAGTTTAGACTGTTTTGACAGAAATATTACCCTCAGTATACAGTTGCTGTGTTCGCCAACTCAGTAAACTCTATAAACCTAAAACTCCACCTTCACCTTAATTATTGAGCCTTTTCTATTTGAGTTAATAACAGTAACACTGTAGGTTGGGATTTGATGGAGGATTCTTTACGTTTGTAGTCCCGAGAGCCAGACACCCAGAGCAAAGTGCTGGAGCTCCTGAAGTACCAGGGTGAGAGGAAGCTCCTGGCTGAACTGAGTCGCTGG